>QEOT01000152.1:6005-21974 GCA_003123785.1 Pterocarya stenoptera | reverse complement strand
AAAAAGATGAAAAAATTAAAAGATGAAATATCGGTCGGTATGAGTCGAAATATAGGCCGATATTTGGGCCGGTACGAAATATATGTAATACATGTACCGTACCAATGGCAAGTATGGCATCTACCAGCCGGTACAGTATGGTATTTAAAACAATGGGTATTATTCATGTCCTTCTAAATGTAAATGTTGTGTAGAAGAAATGTTGGTATGTTTGTATATGTGATTGTTAGGTGAATGGTTGGCAAAATATATTTATTGAATAATTAGGTGGAGGGAAAAAATAGTTGAAAAATAATAATTTTATTTTTTAATAAAGTTATTAATTAATATATGAAGTGTATTTATAAAATATTAAAAAAATTATCAAAAATTTTAAAATATATAATATTTTATTATTATTTATACTTTAAGATAGCTAGAAGTCCATGTTATGATTAAAAGATAACATTCTAGCTAAATTTTAAACTCTAGGCCATTGTCAATGCTCTTATGTTCCTTATAAAAAAGAACTGTTTTGGTAAAAAAAAACCTCCAACTCGAATCTAAACCATGATTGGTGCATGAATATAGGCATCATCATCTTGACTTGTATACTTTATCCTACTCCCACAAAAGCTTTGCAAACTCAATTTCGGCCTCCTGATATGTACAGATATTATTTGAACGACAAATGGACATTGTACCTTGCCCATCATCGGGAAAGCTTGTAGGCAGCAAGTGGATTTATTGTGTTAAACGCCGATATGATTATGGTGGTGAGCCTTATCAACCGTCAAGATTCTGATGAGATCGTTGCGCATGCGACAAAAATAACTATGACTTGCACAATTTCTATCTGTAATTACTTGACAAATTTGGCCATCAATGTATGACCCGAGTAGACATTGGAAAGTTAACATGGAGCTATGGTTTCGGAGGGCAGCTCATTCATCGAAAAAAGGTACGTTGTTGGGTCTTATTTCTATTATTTTAACTTGGTCCCTTTGGGTTTAAAGTTGTAAAACTCGCATGGAGGAAAAATTGACTAATATGAATACTCTTTGGAGTGCGACAAAAGCTGCTATAGCTTGGGTTGGTTTAAGATTGTGTGCTAATAAAAAGCTTAAGGAGAGGATGACAAAATTCTGCAATCTTTCAATGTTTTGATTAAGGATGTTTCTAGACTGAAAGTTTGCCTTGTAAAATAGAATAAACCTTCTACGGGATGGTTTAAACTGAATGTAGATGGAAGCTCTCTGGATAATCCTGGTCAAATGGGAGCTGGCGGCCTTATCAAGGATGATAAGGGTCGTCTTATATGGGCCTTTGCTAAAGAGTTGACTTTTGGGACTAATAATGAAGTGGAGTTACGAGCTTTATTCTATGGTTTACAACATTGTAAAAACTTTGCGATCCAAAAAATTGAGATTGAAGTAGATTCTTTATTAGTTGCTAATTGGTTGGAGAATGGAAGATATAGTATATGGTACCTGGAAGATTATTGGGACAGGATACAAATGATTCTTTCTTCATTGGAATTTAAGATTAGACATATCTTTAGAAAAGGTAATGCAGGGGCAGATTTTCTTACTCGTTGGGCTTCAGATCAGAAGTCAGGTACATGGAAGACGTTCCAGGAGGTTCCTCATAAGCTTAAAGGGATCCTCAAAGTTGACAGAATGGGCATGTATGCTCTCAGACTTTAGAGTCTGTAGCATGAGAGATTAAGGTTTTGTATTTGTTGGTGTCCTTAGGTTGAGAGTTTATGGTTTTTTTGAACACTTGGGTTTTTGTTTTCTTCTTATCTTGTAACCCTTAAGTGTGATGTTGTTATTATGATTTTCTTCCACCATAAGTGATGGTTTATTAATAAAATTGAAGAAGAGCCACTATTGGACACGTGGCTCCAACTCTTCAAAAAAAAAATAGCCTTCAATGTTACTACATTTAGAATAATACTAGATATAATTTTATGATGTACAAGTCACGTACAAGAGTTATACATTCCAAGACTATAAATATTATTTCTCCTAATTTTGTTTCCCTTTATTGTTAGAAAAATGTTAAGAAATCCAATTTGGACTCCCATTTCCTTTTTCCCATCTGACGTGGAAAGGCTAGTTGGCCTTTCAATTTTATTTTATTTTTTCCTTCCTCCCTCACATTTCTTCCTTGCTCGTGCGATGCCTCCATTTCCCTTACCCAGATCTCTCGCACTCTGTCTCCCCCGCATCTCCCCATGCCCAGTGAAACCCCATTTCATTCTCCATCTCCATCGTGTCTCTCCGTCTCCATCTCCCTTCCCTTACGTCTCCATCTCCCTGTCCCCCATCTCCATGTCCCTACCCACTTCGGCCGAAAACTTCTTTCCTCCCCTGCCCAAGTCTCCCCTGCCATCAAGTCTCCGTCACCGTCTCCATCTCCATCTTTGTCTCAAGAGGTTTTTGTAACTCCTTTCAAGAAGTTTTCGGCCGAAGTGGGTAGGGAGACGGAGACGGGGGACAGGGAGATGGAGACAGAGACGGAGATGTGAGGGAGGGGAGATGGAGACGGAAAGACGCGATAAATGTGGAGATGGAGAATGAAATGGGGTTTCACTAGGCAGGGGAAGACGAAGGGGGAGACAGAGTGGGAGAGATCTAGGTGAGGGAAATGGAGGTACCGCACGGGTAGGGGAAAAATGTGAGGGAGGAAGAAAACAATAACAAATAAAATAAAACGACAAAAAAACAAACGGAAGCCCAAATTAGACTCCCTAACATTTTCCTTATTATTAAGGCTATGCATTCAGGAATAATGCATATTTTGACAGTCTTCAAGAAAGATATTTTATTAAGATGAAACAGAATAATAATAAATAAATAAAAAAATCATAGTTTGACCCTTTATAATGTTAACTATGCATTCCGGAATAATGCATATTTTGACGGTTTCCAAGAAAGATATTTTATTAAGATGAAACAGAATAAGGATAAAAAATCATAGTTTGACCCTTTATAAGAAACTTGGGTTCCACGGCAAAGAAAGTTTCTTGAAATTACACATAGTTTAATCATTTTGTCCATTGAGCAGTGGACTAATCTTCCACCTATAATTTATTTGAAGGATAAAGTTGAAGAGCGTGTCAAAGGTCAAGAATAATTGGCACATGGGGCTTGGTAGCTGGGCAAGGAGATTCTTATGACAAAGAGAACCTTATTCAGTTCAAAGTTTGAACTTGAAGTAAGACTTCAAAAAGAGAAAATATAGTTTGAAGACTGTTTATTAAGTTTGAAATTGTCTGTCACAACAATAGATATTGGAAGGTTATTTTTAATGAATTATTAATTGCTCTGATTGGCATTCAAGAAGAGTATTTACTTTAATGAGTGTATTTTACCACGAAGTCCAATGTATTCATTTAGTAATTACATACGAATTGAGGAAAAATGATGCCCCTTGAGGTTTGGGGCATGAGAAAGTTAGGTTGGTCCGTTTGGATAGTGAAATGAGTTGAGGTGGTTTGTGAATAATAGTGAGATTATTAGTTGAAATTAGATAAGATGAGGTGAAATGATTTCATCTCACATTTGTATCCAAACAGGCTGGTACCAACGTTAGAACACAAACTTGGTAAAAGCAAACTTCAAGCTGGAGTAGATTGTTTTTCTTCTTCGGTTTCTTTACAGAAATAAGTTTTTGAAGCATATATCAAATTCTACATTGAATAGAAGAACGAATACTTCTGAAGCATATATATTCCATGTGGAATTGCAACACAGGTCATGAAAGCATACTGTCAAGATGAGGTTCTCCACTGCAGCTCAATTTGGATACGCCCATTCTTTGAGTCGATGAGATGATACTTCTCGTTAATTCTTTTGTTGTTGACAACATCAGCCAGATTTATATCCACATAGCCCAGAGTTTCCTGATGGAGAAAGAATACAATACAAGGAAACATAAAAACCTGAACTATAAATGGCTCATTTTCGCATGCTAAAGAAGAATGCAGAAACTAGACACATTTCAGTATTTCAAAAATCAGCATTGAAATTTGCTCTGCATTTAGATCTGCTCTGCATGAGTTCAATGTGTGGTATCTTAAAACTGGTGCTAAGACCATGATTTTGTAGTGAATGCAATGTGTACCTTCGGATGCAGCAGGCCCATCCTTGAGGAGGCACTAAGTACTTCCACATGAAGCCTATCCTTGGTGGGTGGTTCCTCAAGCATAAACTGGAACTCCTCGTCCCATCTTGGATCTCGGTTTTTCTTCACATGCTGTGCCAATTGCACAAGATTTTCAATTACAAGCTAGGTTGGAGGCAAGGACCCCATGGAAAAAAAAAAAGGAAAAAAAAAAAAAAAAGCACTTGGGCACTTTCAAAAACAATGTTACAGCTAGTTTGGAGGCAACCCATCGAATGAGCAGGATGCCATATTTAAAAGAGAGATCTTTGCTGCTTTGGAAAGGATAGCTGTAAAAAAGGCAAGAATGCTGGATTTAGTCATTAATAGAAAACAAACTAATGACAACATTATACCTTAGTTCTTCTCTCTTCCCCTTTGAAAAGCAACCGGACATATGGATTTGTATGGTGCTTTCCTTCCACATCTTGGGCTTCATGGACAATAATTACAAGCAAACCACCACCAGAAGGTGTTCCTTCCGGAGCCTTTTGTACGTCATTCTGATCTTCCATTTCATCAGGAATTTGTTCGTCCTTGAAAGGTTTGTACAGCACTTCCACAACAAGTTGCCCACGTGACTTTTCCTTTTGAACATCATTTGAGTCCATGTTTTTTAGTACTTCAAGAGTTATAACTTTAGGCTCATCAGGTGTAAGCTCTTTCAAAGGAATAACATTCATACCCATCTTGTCATGCTTGCCAACCTGAGTAAAAGGAAACAGAACTTGAGAAACACAAGGAAAAACTAAAGAAAATCCAACTAATCATCAATAGTTTCATAATACGAAGACCTGTACAGCTCAACCAAAGGATGATTTTGGACTAAAGAGGCTCTGAATTTTCCACTTAATTTCTAAAGGTATGCAGTGAAATCCAAAAGTTGTACCAAACAAAGAAGGGGCTGGAGGTAATGAGAGTACAATTTGCCACATTTTCAATTGGAAAGTTTCTATGGACTACAGGTAAGGGTGTACTTGGACTCAAGTATTTAACAACCCCCCCTCCCCCCNGAGATTCTGGATCCTTAACAACCATATTAAATTCCTCATTCCATTCAGGATTCAAGTTCCTGTGTTTGACAGTTGTTTTCTTTGAAGGAAGCTTGTCCTCAGTGAGCTTAAGTTTCACATAAGGATCTGATGCCCCGAGTAGATCTTTCTTCTTAAGCTTCAGTGCCCTCATAACCTTCACGTGGAGAAGCCCGACAGGTTTTTTCATGGCTCTGCCAAAAATTAACATTAGCCAATCCTAACAAAAGGC
The DNA here is from genome assembly GCA_003123785.1 of Pterocarya stenoptera. Lineage (NCBI taxonomy): Eukaryota > Viridiplantae > Streptophyta > Magnoliopsida > Fagales > Juglandaceae > Pterocarya > Pterocarya stenoptera. The sequence continues at coordinate 16,562 of QEOT01000152.1, read as the reverse complement.
TTGCATCATAATTTAAAAGTACAACGATACACTTACTTTGATGGATCCAATATTGGTACTTCCAGGGCTTTCGGCCATAGATACATGTTTGCAACCTGATCTTTAATAAGCTCCTGGGAAAAATGGGATATCAGGGAAAGAAACATGATTTTACTAAATACAACTAAGAAAAGTGGAGTAAATTCAATCAGATTTTCAGTGAATTTACCAAGTATATGCTACTATTTCGTTTCGTTAATACTTTACTCCCCCCCCCCCCCCCCCCAAAAAAAAAAAAAAAAAAACATCCATCCTTGCAAACGTCAGGTATGTAATGAGGTCCTGGCCAATAACAATAATAGACTCATAAATTAAGCCTCGAGAGGAGGGGGAAACGAAAATAGAACTGTTACCTGGACAAACCTATAAAGTCCAGGAATGGACATAGCGTCTGCTCCAAGCAGTTTTAGTCCGAAGTCAACATGTGGCTGCAAAAATAAGAATAAAATTACCAAAAGTGAACAAAAGAAAAAGGACAGAGAGACTGAGACATCATATTATGGATATTATTCCTGGAAAGTTCTCTTGCACCCCTCTTTTTTCTTGTAAAAAATTACATATTATGGACATTATAACTGCACACCAACACTGGCAATTGTGCCCTACATAAATGAGATTAAGTTTTTGACTAAAAACAGGTGCTAAGAAATTGTTTCTTAAGCATGAAACCTTCTTATTGAGATTTAAGCACTATCGGCATCAGCCCAGATAAAGCATATGTAGCAACAAGGATAATTTTTCTGTAAAACTACCACTGATAACTTAATATTTTAAAAATTCAATCACTGACACGCACCTTCTCCATGAGAGACACATATATTTTAGAAAAACATGGAAAGGTTGGAACCAAAGGCTTCAGGGTGATACGTGGAGCAGCAAACACTTGCAGATCAACAACCTGAAATGCTCCCATGAAATCAAAACTCTTTTAGGAACTTGAGTCCATCAATAATTCTCTCAACCCAACTCACAAATAGCAGTATCTTTCCATTCACCAGGTATTGTTTAAGAAATACCTGTACTGTGGCTCTCAACCCAAAAGCCTTAACTGCAATAGTGATGTTAGGATTCCCTGCCCACTTCACTGATGGTTCCATTATCAACTCCTTATCGTCAGTGACATAAACTTTCATTCCTGGCATGGAACAAGATCAAGAATTAGCATTCTATCTATAAGCACACTATATGGGATAAAAACGTGTACATAGAGTAAGGAAGGCTCAAGATGAATGAAGTCACTAGAGACATTGCTGACACTTGGTATATGAGTCAAGACGAGGACAAGAATTCCTTTGATGGAAACTAAGAGAAGGTTTGGATGGTGAGTTGAGATGAGATGAGATGAGATGAGTTGATATGAAAGTTGAAAGTTGAATTAGATATTATTAAAATTTATTTTTGTTTTGAAATTTGAAAATTTTGAATTGTTTATTATATTTTGTAGAGGAATTTGATAAAGTTGTAATGATTAGATAAGATGAGTTGAGATGAGTTGGAGGACTTTTGTATCCAAACCGGGCCTTAATTTCAACAAGGACAAGAAGAATGGTGATAATGTGCCTTATTTGGAATGGTATATATTACATGGTACAGCCCAAACATAAGCCTCTTAAGTTCCAGATCGATATAAACAAAAATAATGGTAATGGAACATAGATAAATTTATAAAATAGTTTAATAATTCAAAAATAATCCCTCCCGGCAGGTGCGAGTATTAGAGAGAGATGGAGATCGGTTCCACCTGGAAAAGTTGGTGGTAGGGAGCCCAAAGTCAGTGCTTCAAATTCAACGGACTCAATTTTGTATTGTGGAATTTTCTCAGCAATAATGGGCTTTGCTATACTCCTTGCAGTCTTGCATATTGCCTAGAAATACTTAACATTCAATACTCAAATAGCAAAAGCAGAAAAATTCTCCAAAGAATAATGTCCACTACAAGTAAAAAACATTATCACAGGTATGCATACCTTGTCCAGATAAGGCCACATAATTTCAATAAATTTATTAAGCCAGTCAAGCTTCAGAAAAACCAAAGTACAAGAAACTTGTTATTATTTTTCAAAAAGATAATTCATATAAGAATCCATCATTATAAGAATTGAGGGAAAAAGAGTTCTAAAGAATAACATACGCGATCATGATCAGGATTTTTAACCCAGGGGGGTATCTCTAGAAGCAAACGTTGCAAAGTTTTGGTATCTTGCTCAACCAAAGGGCGAACTACAGGATCCTGGACGTGCAAATGAAAAATGCAATCAACTTACAAGCAGGTTTAACATGCTACATAATTTACATTCATTTTGCTTTTCTCTCTAACTCTTGTGCGGCTGTGCTTAACAATAAACAATTATTTTAACTAAAACTTTGTCATAGAAGTAAAAATTAAAAGAGGCAGATCGAGATAAAGAATTGGCCAAATTTGGTACCATATATTGTGAGAGAAACCAAGTTTGTGTGATTTTAACTTACACAAACTTCAAACCATTGCGAAATAGAACTTGAAGTCGCATACACTCCACATCCTATGCAATTAGATTGAGATTATGGAATAGATAATCGCTTCCTAAACAGCGTTCATACATGCCAATATGCAATGCAAGCACAGCAGTATCTTGCAGGAGCTCAGACATGGCCATGAAATATTCATAGTGTGTGATTTACTCAATAATTTATACGGATGAATGGCGCTATCATGACACGTAACTGTAAAAACCCTTTTATCGACAATATTAGGCTTAGCAAACATTCCGAGCAGCAAAAGCACGAAAAGAAAATATACGTTCAGACAAACACGACCAAGAATAACCAATGGAAAGCCAAAATTGCTATCAAAACAAAATTTATACAGAGAGGGGGAGAGAGAGAGAGCGAGAGAGACCTTGACGTCCGTTGGCTGGAAGTAGATGAACATGTAGTACCCAATCACAAGCCCAATTGAAGTTCCCACTCCAAAACCCCAAAAACCCAGAATAGTACTAAAAAAACCCATCTCAAACCCAGTCCCAGACCACCCCAAATCTCCAACCACTCCGTCCCCAAACAAAACAAGAAAAAGAACAAAGCAAAAGACCTCCCGGGTTCACTTTCTGTGCACAGAAAAACGCCTCAAATGAAACCCACAAGCGAAAGAGATCGAGCATCCACTAAAACATCTCCGCCTTGCTGCCTGTCTGATCAGATTTGTGAAATGACATTGCGTGGGTGTGCGAAAAATGGAAAGGAAATACTTTGCAGTAGTTACTGGACAAGATGTGTATCTACTTGTCATCAGCAATAAAGGAGCATTTACTCCCGTGACCAATCTCAAACGTTCAACGACTATTGGATACACACAACGGATTGAAAAGGAAATTTTCAGAAGCGTGAAGGTTGAGGTGTCGGTAACGTTTCAAGTGGCTGTGGCTGGGGCTGGGGCCGGGGCCATGATTCCATAACTTCTCTCACAATGTTTTGAATTATACATCTTTTTGACGGAGGGACAGGGACCGTGCCGTGTCCCGTTGGCCATTACCACTGCCGCTACAGCCTAAAGCGTTACAATAATAAATTGTCATTATTATTATTTAAAAACTTTCGATTTCTCAATATTTATTTATGTGTCTAAAAAAAGCGATTTATTTATATATATACATACATATGAATCATATTAGTTTTCAACGGTTCATGGTTTTAATGGCGAAGCGAACGTTTTTAGTTATCTTCTAAATGAATTTTTAGTTTGGTTTTATGTCTAAAAAAGTAATAGTTTTTAAAGTTTATAGACGTATTTTCACCCAATAAAAATTAAAAATCAGAAGACTTTTTTTTTTCTTTTATTCTACTTTAATAATATTTTCAAGAAAAATTCAAGAACAATAACATAAATACATAGTCCCGGTTTTATATTTTGACCTTTTTTTTATTGCGATCTTTGAATTAGGTTTGGACCTTTTCGTTAATGCTGCTTTAACGTGGCTGTTTGCAACTTTCTTGTTTTCCTTTTTAGTATCGATGCTCCATTAGAGCACTAGCATTTACTTAATCAAATACATCTATAAAATTTAACTAATATCATATTTTTTTATATTTATCTATTCTATTTAAATTCAATCTCTACATTGAATTAGCTATTTACTCTCTATATAATAATAAAATATTATTAAATTAATAATTTTTATTTAATTTATTTGTATCACATTTTATAATTCTACTAATTTAATATTAATAATAATTATATTCTAATTAAATTAATATTAAAAAAATAATATTTTTAAAAGTCATTTAATGCTAATAACAAAAAATATTTAATTAAACTCATCAAAAATTTTATCTAAATTTCTTAATTACAAACCAAATAATATTTTTATTGGAGTGAGAAACTAATATTTTAATGTTTGCTTTGAGTGAGAAATTATTATTTTAACTTTTGGTGAATCAATTTGGTTCTCCAAATTTGACTAATCACTGTAGCAAAAATACAAATTGTTTTAGAGATGCCCAATTCAATGTGGAGTTTTTTTAGTACAAATTAGTTAAATTTTAGCCAATCTTCAACTTTGCCCAAGCCAATACTAGTGCTCTTAGGATACTTCGATTCCATCTGCTTATTTAGGACTCGTTTGGATATAAAGATGAAATGAAATTCATCTTATTTAATTTTAATTAATAATTTCATTATTATTTGCAAATCATCTCAACTCAGTATACCCTTAATTTCCAATCCAATCCAAGTTAGGTAATTCTAAATGCAATATCAAACTTCCTTCAATAAAGTACAAAAAATTGGTTACGTGTACTAATTTGTAATTATATATGTAAATGAAATACTCAAACATATTATGATAAGATAAGAGTAACAAACATATATAGATATTTTAATATTATTTAATAATTATATTTATGATAACGAGACCAAGTAACATTATATTTGTTTATTGAAAAGAAATAAATAATGGTATTATTGCGGCAAATGATGATGAATATTTTAATATTCGATAGCTATAGCTGACTCTGTGATCTTTTGTTGCTGTTTTAAGCATTATTTAAACCTTTAAATGGAAGAATAATTAATTTCCTTTTTGGGTCTAGGTAGGGCCAAGCGAGCGTCATCTTTGGACAAAAAGCAGTACAATAGACCCGTTGAATGGAAGCAAAATATGATTCAAAAGTACAAAACATTGAACACAAAAATGGAGAATTACCAAAAAGGCTAGCTGATCTCGATAATTTCTTTGGGTATGGGAGAGGAAATTTCGCTTATGTTTTGTTATTTGGTTTGGAAGATCTATCATTCCCGCCCACCAGACAAGTAAGAACTAGAAGTCCGCGCACCACCAAGTACGGCAACAGTTTTTCATTTGCTAAGACATTTGTTCTTTTAGATAAATGAAATAAAAGTTAAAAATTAAATAAAATATTATTTTTTAATATTATTATTATTTTAAAATTTAAAAAATTTAAATTATTTATTCTTGCGTGAAAATTTATAAAAATTGTAATAATGAAATGATATTAGATGAAATCGTTTCTGTATCTAAACATGACAAAGTATTCATAAATATTCTTGCATATTTCATTCTCTAAATATAAAACGCTTTCAATTTTAAATTTTTAACTTTTTCATCTAATTATTACTTAATTTATAATATTCCAAAACTTTCAAACAAAACACGAAAATAATAGTAATTTTTCAACCTCTAGAGGTAGCGATGTATTACTCTCCTTTGTTGAAAGTAGGCATTGATTATTATTTGTCATCTCAGAAATTAGAATCTAGAGAACATGGTGGAGAAAGCTCTAAAAAGTACCTTAAAGTACCTTAAAACAATCTACTGCATTACACGATTATCTATTGTGGCTCTCAATCATTGTATTGCAAAAATTGTATGGTTTTATAGATATATATTTTTTTTATCATAAAAAGATCTTGTAAAAATAAATTTATAAATTGATATAATTTAATGTAGTATGTTAGATTATAACACTATTTTTATTATAAAATAAATCTAACGTATTATATGAAATCATGTAAATATATAAATTTCTTTTTATAAATTTCTTTGTGTTTATAATATATATATATATATATATAAACTAGCTCGGTCATTTCTAATATTCTATCCATTAAATACGGGGTTTGGGCCAATACTAGGCTTTATTGCCCGTTTCTTTGCTTTTCATATACTGGTTTTATCAATTGTAAAATGATGTTTTCTTTGCACTTGTGAAATCTTTGATATTAAGTCCTTATTTGTTTTTAAGATCAAAATTTAAAAATTTAAAAATTTTTAAAATCTTCAATTTTATCATTACAATTTTTTAAATCTCCATACAAAATAAAATAATTAATTCAATTTTTTCAAATCTCAAAATAAATATAATATTAAAAAATATATTCTAACAATATTTTATTCAACTTTTCAACTTTAATCTTATTTCATCTTATCTCATAAAACAAACGAGACTTTTTACAAATTTTATTAAAAAATTATTCAAAAATAAAAAGAGAAAGGAACAAAAAGAGAGCTAGCTAGAGGATACTGTTGCAAAGCATATCTCAAAGTCTTTGCTGTTCATGTGAAGATTGATATAGACCGATATATATCATTTTCATTTTTTTGTAGCCTCTAACTGTTGCGTCAAAAAGCCCAATGAAAGCAACAGGTGGCCCATCCTAAACACTAACACATAAAACATTATCTTCATTATTCAAAATTCTACTAACATTATCATTGCTTTTTTTTTATATATGACGTGTATGTCCCCTCTCTAATTCTCATCAGAAAAAATAACAAATCCATATAAACACTTGCAATTACATTAGAAACCCTGCTAATTATTGAGGGTCGTCTTGCTTGTTGGCAGCACACTGAAATACAAAAGTATCAGCATCCACTAGTTGGGAGACTTTTATCAGATAGTAACATGGTAGGACAAGGAAGTGATCTGTCTATGCCTCTATAATAATTATATCTTTTGAGTTTTAAACCTTACCATCGTCATCAACCACTATTTGCAACCCACTCTCGACTGAACTGGACTGTCTTCCCAGTACATTATTGGCAAATGATTGTCCCACCGATAAAATCCACATAAGGAAGATATACAGTGTATTTTTTAAAAAATACTTTAAAAAAAAAACACATACAAATGATTGATTTTAAAAAGAATCTAATCGGTATAGTAAAGAATGTGTCCCACCACCGACCGTGATCGTTAATCTGCAAATCGTTAAGTGGGTAACACGGTTTGCCTGTGATTCCTCCAATGATTAAGTCACTAATAAGTAGGACATAATAATTCAAGAATGCTCAATCAAATCATTCGAAAGTTATCTGTTGCCCTTATATATAGGTATAGAGAATATTGAATGAGTATCATAAACTGATTAACTTTGCACAATGCTCAGCCATTAGAAGGCCAATTGCTGATATATCGAAGTTACCTAATCACCACATTATCCATATTCATAATATGAGGTTTATCCTACCCTAATAACCAGGGTGGTTAGGGTCTGTGTTAAGCTACATGACTACTTGAAGTAGTTATCATTTATGGATGATAGGCCTTGGGTCCCTAATTTGGACTAGACCAATATTAACTCATCCATGTATAATATTTCGATAGTGTTTATCGATAGACCTAACATTACCCTACATTATTAGTATGCTCTATTTTTATCTGGGGTCTCTTCTCTGGCAGTTTACTATCTGTTACTTTCCGTTTCTGGTGGCCATATTAGCAGGAGTAGAGGATTGGAATCATGTGGTGGTGTTTGGAAAGAGCAATCCCATTCAGTGGTAGGACATGGCTGCGTTTTGAGAGACAAAAGGGGTACCTCTCCATTGATGAGAGACAATAACAATTTTTATTTTTTATTTTTTAAAGTTGAGTTTAGAACTCATCCACAATTCCCTTTATAATAATTGAGAGGGATATGACGAAAAAATTATTGACCAAAATAAGCAAATTAGGCTTTTTTATAATATATTTTTCTAAAAATATTTAGAGACATTCTGTGTAATTATTAAAAATTATTGAATTAAATAATTATTTTAAAAATGCTTGAATTAGAAACCCAGCATTAGAGAGGACCCCAATCCAACATTAAATAAGCACACAAAGTTACAAACATTTTAAATTGTAAAAAATAAAATAAAAAAAATTCAAATATTTGCAACATATATATAGGTTAGCGTCTGAGGTTTGCTAGAGTGGTCAGTTGCGCCAGCCCACCCAATAAGAATGCTAGAGACACGATTGATGACAAATATAATGAATTGTGGATTTATTGCCAATAGCTTTCAATGCCTTCAGCTTTAGGTAAGGAAGATTGCAAAAGATTATTACTATTATTACTATTATTATTATTATTATTATTATTGGCAGATGCAAAAGATGCTTTTAGAAGTTTGGACTTTAGTCCGGGAGATATCTAGAAGGCTTTTCATATCATGTACACTTAAAAATACTGTTTTATTATTTATTGATTTTCTTGAAAGCATTTTTGTCCTTGATAAGTTAAGTGATCATGATATGAGAGATAAATTTAACTTTTTATTGTGAAATCTTAAAAATCTAAATTAATAAAAAAAAAATATTATTTATATTATATTCTTAACACTTATTATTACATGTGGGCTAGTCTCTCTCTCAATGAGTAGGTCAAACACGTAGAATATTTAATTAAATTAATAGGATGTAGAGTAATGATTCGAACTCAAGATCTTTGTTCTGATATCATGTGAAATTACTATTTGTTCCAAAAACTTAAACTGATAGGAAGAGGTAGATTTTATTTTTTATTTTACATCTTAACACTCCCCCTCACATGAGGGTCAGACTCCATCTTAATTAGATTTTTCTAGACGGAAAAATCTATTCATCATCCATTTGCTTGTAATCCTCTCATCATCTCATGATGTGGCATTAGATGATAGTTTCACAAGTGAAATATAATAAATAGTCTACAATCATCTAATGCAACATCATAAGATGATGGGAGGATGAGTAGCATTACTCATTTTGGACTGGACCAGACCGAATTCCTATATATATTTTTAAAATATTTTTAATAATTTAATATATTATAATTAACAATATAAAATAATATATGCTATCAATTAATAATAAATCATATGATAATTTATGTCATTATATGTAAATAGTTAATACATCATACATACTCTACTATTTACACTAATTAAAGTAATTAAGTAATTTTTTTTAAATACATAAGTTGCAAGCAAGTATGAATAATCTATGTACAATGAACTTATTTGATATTATTAACCACATATAAAATGTATGACATTATTAATAAGTATGTATACTAAAGAGTAAGGTTCAAGTTAGTAAGTAGTAATTATCAACATCATGAATATAATTATTAGTATTGTTCATCCAGATTCAGGAACTTTGGTATACCCGGACCAGAACCAGGGTTTCAAAACCGGGCCAAAACCTGGATTGGGTTAGCCTAGGTTAAACTCAGGCCGAAATCTGGATTGAAACCGATTTTTAAAAGCCCTGATCCTGGGTTTCAAGCTGCACCTTTTTAAAAAAATAAATAAATCAAAAACCTACATGTTATGAATATTTTTTCATGAAAAAAATGTTGATGCAGAATTAAAACTCTATTTATTTAATTTTTAAATCAAAACATACATGTTCTTTGATCACTAATTAAAAAGCCACATGGACTAGGTGTACCCGGGTTTATATGCGGGTACTGGCCCGGATTTGTTCCGAACCGGAACTCGTAATCGGAATTGCGTTATTTGCATTCCAGCCAAGGTTGGGAAAAAAGCCGGCTCGAAAGATCACACCTAATAATTATAGTTAATGAGTTAGTTAAATAATCCACATAATTTTAATTTTAGTAATTTAAATAGTTTTTTTATTAATTTATTTGAAAAAATTGAAACAAAATAACTAAATAATTGGGCTGGACCAAACCTATAGTTACCAACTTGGTCCAGTCTTTATGGATGTTCGGTCCGGTCCAGTCCTGGAAAATAATAGACCAAAAATTTCAATCCATCACGCCCTATACCAGACTAATTTACACTCCTGAATGAGTCCAACACGTAAAATATTTAATTAAACAGAAATATATAAATTTTATTATTTATATTATGTTATTAACATCTATCAACAAAAACCTAAGAGACTTAGAGTAAGAAGATTATGTATACGATTCATTGAAATAATGATTGCATTTACGAGAAAAATACAGCATTTATCTTCAAATTAATAATATTGTTTTACATCCTAGACTCCTAATTATTAAAGTTTACACATTGCACCATTAATTATTATGGATAATAAATAACATCATTGGTTAAGACCCAACGGCTTGAATTGTATCAATATTTCTTTGTCGTTTCGAAAATCAAACTTGGGGTAAGCAGTGCTATTTGTTAATAATAATTAAAACAAAAAAGTGATATTCAAGACATGTAATGTAGAGTACAAACTAGGTGGAATGTAGAAAGTATACTCGTATTTTTGTTACAAAGTACAAAGTGATATTCAACA
>QEOT01000148.1:367050-383741 GCA_003123785.1 Pterocarya stenoptera | reverse complement strand
AGTGAGTTCATCTCCCAAACCTATAAAACATAAGACAAATTATGCCAATTCAACAGCATTGCCATAGTATTCACTCCAATATTACAATATTTGTTTAATTACTGAATATTTTATTTCTTACCAAGTTAAAATCCAAAGAACAAATTTAAGTTTGGAAATAACCATTGGACATGTCTGAAACGATGGCAAATACTGGCATCTAACATAATGTCAATAAGTATCTAGGTTAGTGAGTACAGCCAAATAATAATTGTTCAGCTCACATTGAAAAAATGACAGTTTCTGCAGAATGGCCAGTAGAGAAGCAATAAAGCACCATATCTTGAAAGTAGAATATTCATGACTATGAAGTTGACAGTACAAGAGGAAGCTTCCTTATTAGGTATAAGAATACTAAATAATCTGCAAGTTATGATTTTATAATTTTCAGCAAAAATATTATCGAAACGNGGCCAGTAGAGAAGCAATAAAGCACCATATCTTGAAAGTAGAATATTCATGACTATGAAGTTGACAGTACAAGAGGAAGCTTCCTTATTAGGTATAAGAATACTAAATAATCTGCAAGTTATGATTTTATAATTTTCAGCAAAAATATTATCGAAACGCAACTTGGAGATTAATTAACTGACTATTGTGCAAAAAAGTCAATGGAACACCCAAGGCCTCTATCTTGTACGTCTAAGTAATGAAAATTTGGAATCTTCTTCTATCTAGCAAAACAATTACTAATTCTTCATACACTACCTATGCTATTATAAGCCTATGCTACTCCTCGAAAACAAACCAAAATTCTAGGTATAATAACAAATGGTAGCATATATAGAGTTGTTAGAGATAAAAATCATATAGTGCAATACCTTAGTATAGGACCACAGTTTTTTTGTTTTGGGAAAAAAGTAGCAGGCAGCATGTGTGTTCTTAATTGCTTTGCATTATAACGCTAACACTACAAAAACTTCTACTAGAAAACTTGATTATCTCGTCTGTGTGGTTCATGAAGTCAATTTTTGTGCAACTCATTGCCTCCTCTGCTATTGGCCCAAACAAGACGACTACCAATCGTCTATTAACATCCTCCACCTCAATGTTGGCTCAACAACTGAAGGTAATGAAAGTATATTCATGAGTTGGAATGAATAATTAACATGCTCAAGTTGTGATGTTAGAATTCATTTTTAAAAAAAATGAACACAACATATATACCGTGGTTGTGAATTGCTCACGTGTTTGCAATGATAACAAATATATATATGCAACGAGGCTATAAATATTGGAAAACCTTGGAAACTGATTGTAAAGCCTAAATAAGGTTAGCAACATCGCTAATCTTGGTTATGGTCTGGACACCGACAGTTGAGGCTGATGCTGATGTGCCATGTAGGCTTTTCTCAATAATTTTTTTGAGCGATGAATCATTAAGTATTTTCCTTAAAATTTGTACAAAAATTTTTAACAAGAGAAATAATCATGGCGATGAAAATATGAATCTCTGTTTGAAAAATTAGAATTGATGAATTTTGATATAGGGTATACATCTTGACATATGCTAATAGAGCATAGAGCATACAAGTTGTGTCATATAACAACCATGGATAAGATAAGCAATACAACAAAAATAGATTGCCACAGGTGCAATGGGGATGCAGTAGAATTGACAAGATGATAGTAAACACACTCATTGGTCAAGATGAAAGAGAGACCTATATTGTAAGGATATATTTGTAGTGATATAAGCATATGATGTAAAGAAAAGGGGAATACTGTTGTTTGTTAAAAATATCATTGTAAGAACCGACTTTCAAACATGTTGCAAGGATCACTGGTTTAACTCCAATAATATTCAAAATTATTTGATATTCACCATGTACAAACCGACCCCACATAGTGAGACATATAGGCTTGAAATTGTAAGACTTAAGTGAGAACATCCAAACCTTTCATATTGGTAAATAGCCTGATAGATAATTCAATTCAAGGGTTAAGAATTGCAGACATGTATTTGAACAGGAATTTTTACCTTTAGTCAATAATATATATTTCTTGGATTGTTGTTGGCCATGTATTGAGCTCATCTATCTAGGTGGCTTGATATGTATTGCAACCTCCAGGAGATATGATTGATTATGTTTAAATTTTTTCATTTATGAATAAATAAAAGTACGTACAAGTTTGAAAATGTTGATGCAGCGGTTACCTATCTCAGAGATTATATCTTTGTAGCTATCCAGTTCAGTGAAGGGTATAATGTTATATTTTGATGGTTGCAACAGTTCCTCATCATCCGGTATGTCCTCAATAATTATTTTGTAATTTAGAATCCAGTGGTACTGATGCGCCTTGACTCTATGTTTTGGGTCTAGCGGTCTGACATACGCATTAATGATGTAGTCGGATCGAAAGATATGCAATGTATCATCACGCAAATCTATATCTTCTATATCTCCTAACATTTTATCTAATTCTTCTATAGGTTGTTTCCTGACACTACATGTGTTATTTTTGTCGATATCTTATGGAATCGTGAATGTCTTATTTGATCCCTTGGTAAAATAGATGCAGCAACACCAAATGATACAATTGCGAGTACGATTAATTGTTTTGACTTCATTACAGCAAGAAGTGTTTTATATAGGAATGTATTCCATATGCCACAAAGGCCATCAAGGTTATTATTAAAATGCCATTCAATGTTATTCCAAAAATGCCATATTTCTAATATCCCCGTAAGCCTAAATAGGTAAGAGTTTTAAAGGAATTCTGTTACTGCCCTTAGTTTATAAGTCAAGACGGTGATTTTGAACTTGTTTACGTTCGGGTTGCAATAATTGGGCTTACCTTACCATGGGCTAACTTTATTATAGACTTGGTTTTAAATCTCACAAATAAAGTCTAATTATGTTAAGAGTATTTAAATGATATTAGTATTGATTAGATTTTATGTAAATTGAATCATTATGTTAATCAAAAGAAAATTAAATTATTTTATGTAATATAGTATGTATTTAATTAAATAGAATATTATTATACGTTTTTCTAGAAAATTAGTGATGTACGTTACTTCGTATATGTGACAAGTCACGAAATGAGATTTCAGAATCAATGCTACGAGAGAAATAGCTTGATCATAAAATTAGAATTAGCACGCATTAGCTAGTTAGATTATTATTACAACCAATTATTTTGAAGCCAATGTTTATGTAGTACTCATATCATGATATATGTAAGCATGTCATTCATCATAATACATGATCATATTTAATTTCGCATATTATAGTCATTTATAATCATTTAATATCTTGTAAAAAATATAAATTCATTGATCAATTTTAACAAAAATATTATCTAAATCTAAATAGTTTTAATAAATATGTAATTTATGTATTTAATCTCAATTGTCGACATATTTTTGCCTTATATACGAAAAACATAAAGAATATTAAGTTATAAGTATCTTACACACAGCCACAAATTTAATACAAACACTCCTTCATCTCCTAACTTGTTTGTTCAACGAAAGAAAATAAAGGTCTACAACATGTTTTATGTTTTTTTTTTTTTTTTTTTTTTTTTGCGATTCTTATTGAATACAATGATAAAAAAAAATTAATATATATTTAGTTCTATAATATTTTTGTACAATAAATTTTAAAAAATAAAAAACAGTTGTTAAATAACTTAAAAAGAAATATAGTTTTGAATCGATTAGAATCGATCTAAAATTGGCTAAAATCGATCTGAACGAACCTAAATCAATCAATTAAAGTAGTTTAGTGTTTAGTGAATAATTCAAAGAGTTCAATCATTCAGTTTGGTTTTTAACTTATTCAATTTGAATCGGTTGAATCAAACCGTCTTTTCAAACTTTACTCCTTGCGATAAGTCAATAATAAACTAAACAACTCCAAAGTATATTGTCATCAACGGTTGGTCTCCACACAAATCATACCTGTATATAATTTTAGCACCACAAAATTAATTAGGGATGCTACCCACACCCTACATGTGGTAAGGTTTGCCCTTGAAATCCATCACCATATCCCAAGGGCGGGGCCCCTATCAATGCCCCCCCCCCCCCACCCCCACCCAATCGACCGCCTAAATGGAAAAGATAAAATACAACAAAAAGGACAACAAAATACAAAAGAATCCCAAATAATAAACAAAATACAAATCAAATCCACAACACAATACCTCCTCAATGATTTGAATCCGAAACAACAAAAAAACCTAAACTACTAAAAAATAAACTCAATGACTCACTGATTCGGAGTGGAGAAGCCACAGCAGAGAACGACGACTGTGAGAGGGAGAGAGGCCAACGACGGCCATAGAGAGAGAGAGGCTTCTGCGCAGGGGGAGGGGGATTTAGGGTTAACTTAACCCTCAAAACGACGTCTTTTCGACATTTGCTTAAAAAAGAAGAAAGAATTTCGTTACCAAAAAGACCATCTCTATGCATTTCCATACAACCCCCACCCACTCCTGATGTTTTTCCAAGACCAACCACAAGGCCTACTGACCTCTTTGGAATATCTTCCTCTCCACATGCTACCATACTTGGTTTTTACAATCAATCACCACAAAGCCTCCCTCAGTGGCATTCTGCATAACCATTTAGGGGAAACTTCTAATGCTGAATCCATCAACAGCAATTAGTGTGCAAATCTTATCCTACCTGACTCGGTGGAATGTCTTATCGCCATTGAGTTACAGCAACAAGGATAAAGAAACAAAGATAAAAAGCAAGTTGATGGGTTTGAGAGTTTAGACAACTCGTCCACCTTAGGATAACTAGAGTCGCTTTCACCATGATAATAAGAGGCATTCCACCATCTTCATAATACCGCTTTTGCCTTGAATAACGGCCCCAGATGAAGACCCAAATATTTCATGAGTGAGAAGACACCCTAGAGCCAAGGATGCGTACCATTACCTGCGATTTCCACTAGTAAATAGTATTACGAAGACGACAACACCATTTTCTAGATTTTTACAGCTTTATGGGCCAATCCATGTGCAAACAGAACAGATTCTCGTGGTAGTTTTCTAATGGCCGCTCCCCTTTTAAAGTGTGACAATACTGAATACCATTCGACGTCTCCAAAAGAGGAGGGAAAAAGTCGAGAGACCAGCTGTGTGTGAGAGATAGACAGACAGACAAAGACAGACAGAGGAAGAATGCAAATTTCGATACTCTTTAAGTATATGACACCAATATTAGAACACAGTTAGGCTAATCCTGCTTTCCTGAATCATAAACAACTTTTGACATTTCTCTTCACCCCTTCTTTCCTTAAAAGATGACACTCCTCTTGCCTGTGTGTCAAAGTTCCATCTTGTTTTACTACCTAGTCACAGTTGCATTTGCCAGAGGAACCTTTGGAGGGTAATTGGACATATCCAAGTCAATAAGTGACATTTCATAGGGCACAGAAAAAGAACTTGAGGTATCCGCCAGCAAGGAAGATTTCATTGCATCAGATGGTGAAGAATCAGTTGCAAAGAAGGGGTTTTCGGGAGTACTTGCACTAGACGATGAGAGACTGGAGAGCTGTATGTCATGCAACTTGTTTCCAACGATATGTTTGTTTCTTCTTACAGACTCCATCTCAGGTCCAGTAGGTACAAAGGTACGCGACCGATACGTCCTCCTTCCCTCATCACCCTCATTGTGGTTGTAGAGAACATACTCATGGTAAGTTGGTGCAAACTGCAAAAACAAAAAACGGTAGATGTGACCATCAGCATGGTAGAGCAAAACCCCCAAAAAGAAAAATTATGGAAAAATGCAAAACGCATGCTTGTCCAAAAGAGGCCCTGAAAAACAAAAGATTTCAAATGCGTAAATGAGCCACACGTTTAGGCAAACCTTAGGGAAAAGCATGTTGAATGTATTTGAAGTATGAGAGAGAGAGAGAGAGAGAGAGAGAGAGAGAGTTTAAATTAAAAGCCTTGAGGCTAATGCCTGAGCATAAGAGGTACAGTACCAAGCCCTCCACTACTGGCAGAAATGATAGCATGCAGCTCACCTGGTGTACTGTATCATGGTAAACGTCATTTAGTTTTAAGGCATGTGCAAGGCTTCCTGTCAAACCACGAGAACCACCAATATTTGCACCAGCATACTCTTTGTATGGAAATGCATAGAGATGGCCTACAGCAGCAATAAGCATCTCAACACATACAATGAAGTTTTGAAACTGAGCAGCTTCCTCAGCATCCTTAATGAATCCAGACTTTGCAGCAAGGAAAACCAAAACACCCTAAGAAGTACAAATAAGAAATTCAGAAGGATAGTGGATAAGCCTACAGACTTGAATTACAGATAAGATTTCTAAAGAAAAGTGTCATGTAACTAACTTCCACTCTGTTACCATGTCCACATGTATTGTGCGTACATGTGTGTGTGTGTGTGAGAGAGAGAGAGAAACCCGTGGGGGGGGGGGGGACCTTGGTGGCTCACAAAATTGATTTTTCCACAATTTCTTTTTGACACAAGTATAAGATAACAAAGGAGGTCTGAAAGTTGTACCTGCCAATAGGTCAGGAAAACAACAGATTTGATTAATATAAACTTTGGGACTGGATTAAATGGCTGAAGTAGATCTTTGCATGCCATATAAAACAATGCCAGAGCATAAAGAGCCATTGTGTAGGAGATGGTATAGATGATAGTGAGATACAGGTACGACTGATTTGGACTGAAATTTCCGTCTTTATATCTTCCTTTTGCATAAAGTATGAGAGTAACAGCAACTAAAATGGGCTTCAAAATCACAAACTGCAAACACCCCTGCTTGCACCTACGTATAAAGCGCCTGCATCAACAGTTTCAGAGATGAGAACTACTCAAACAAATCGCAATGATGCAATATTGAGATTCCAGGGCTTTTTTGACAATAAGAAAAAATTCCCCAGGATTCAAAGATTGGAGAAAATGTAATGACCAAATAAAGATCCAAGCCACATCTAGGCCCATACTCCAAAAGGACTAGTCAATAATACAATTGGAGACTCTTAGAATCATTATAAAGAACAAGAACTTCTCCCTTCCAAACAACGTGAGATCCTATTCACCACTTATACTCACTCAATATGGGGTATCACATAAAAGCAACAGGAAGTTAAAATGTGAAATTTTTTTAAGGGGGAATAAGAAGAGGGGGAGAAAACGCTTATTCCACATGTACCTAAAAGAATAACTGAAAGAGGAAACTTTTGTATAGAAACTTACCCATCCAGCGGTATTGGAGGGAAGCAACATGTCATTAGACACAATGATGGCTTCAGCACCCGACCACTTAAACTAAGCACAACGGCTCCGGGGCCGCCAACCCATGCAAGGCACAATGAGAGAAAATTATAGATAATCCAGGCTTCATAGCTGAAACAGCAAAAAATCATAACAATAAAAAATTATTTTAAAACCTCCATATACTGATTTCTTTAAGAAAAAAGTAGCTTCCTATAGTTGCCTAAGTTTTTTTAGAAGGTAGCAGCAATTATAAACCCAGGGATAGATAAACAGGTTACTTTTTCTATTGTAAAAATAAAATTTTGTTTCCTCCTGTTAACAAAGCAAACAATATACCAGGAAAGAAAAATAGACATACCTACTTTTTTGCAATAGACATGCAGATATCAAGGGGAAAATAATCTTTAATCCAGATACCACTCTTGTCGCTGAGCGGCACTTATATAGTTAAAACAAGATTTAATTAACTATAATCTCCTAAGCAGAGCTGGAAAAAATTTACACAGTATATTAGCTTCCCACAAATAAGAATGTGATGGGCCTAACATGAGCCTTTTGAAGGCATTAGAAGTCTTCTGAACAATATCATGTAGGTGGCAAGCGAATTAAGATGTCCAAATTGAGAGTTCTTGATGAGGAAGCATGGCTACCAAGGCTTAGAGGACAAGATGGCTTGAAAAATGAAAAAACCCGCACAGAAAAGGGCCAAAACGAGAGTTTGCTCGGCATTTGCTTAAACTTCGGTTGAGAAAGAATCAACCAGAATGTTCGCCCAAGTCTCAGTCGAGTGAAAATTGCAGAGTAAGTTTTAATTCAGTTTGAGTTGTAATCAGTAGTTGAGATAACTAGGTCATCTCTGGACAAAATAGAGTTTGGTTTTTGAATAGTTTAGTTTTTATCTAGAGTTTGGTTAGGATTAATTTTAGAGTTTTATTTTATTTTAAAGACTATTTGTAAGCCTATATAAAGGCAGTCAATGGTCATATTTAGGGGGTTGATTATTAGGGGGTTGATTATTATTATTCAGATTTGATTATGAAAATACTCTTTGAGAGAGCTTTTCCCTATCACCTGTTATCTTAGAGTGTGATCTTTAAGATTTACAAAAGGATGGCTTTGTTTTCATGAAGCAGATCTGTGTTTTATGTATTTTGATACTTCTGCAGCAGTTTGGCCTACATGCTGCATCAATTGGCATCAAAGATCAGTTCGTTCTTGGACATGACGCATTGGCACGGCGGACGAATCGCTCAAGTGGATGAAGTGTATGAACAAGATGTCACACAACGGAATGAACGACTAGAGGCTCGATTGCTACAATGCATGCAAGAGATCTTCGCATAGCAGACGAAAGCTAAAACTGATAGGATGGACACCCTCGCGGTGGCTTCGACATATCATAATCCGCTTTACAGGGCACAAGACCAGGAGGGTTGTGACATTGATTATAGTGAAGAAGATGAGGAAACTTGGGATTCTACTACGACCTATGATGACTACTTTGAGAAAGATGACCTTGTGGCGGAGCATTCATGGGATTCTACCTCAACCTATGAAGACTACCCGAAAGAAGACGGCCTTGAGGACGAGCATCCTTCCATAGATTGGAGCCCCATGCCAACCTATAATACCTATCCAAGCAAAGATGACCTAGTGGAGGTAATTATTGCAACAAAAATATAGAAAATTTAAAAAAAAATATTATAAATAAATAAATAAATATTAAAAAAATGGTGGTGAAAGTTTGAAGTGTGAGATATTTCCGTTGGATTTTGAGAAAACTAGTTGCATTGATTTTCATGGAGTTGAGGATTTTTTTTTCCAAATTTTCCAATGCAAAACATTGCTTTCGGAAATGGGATGTGGGAAGAAAATATGGTTTTTGGGGATAAATTGTTGAGCGCCATTTTATTTCAAGTTGGTCAAAATAGTTTCAACCTTATTATGATGATATAGACGCAGAAGAAGAGGAAAACGGAATTGATGGGGCATCCAAATTATAGATGTAATGCCCCAAGGAAGGCCCAAGCCACATTTGGGCCTATACTCCAAAGGGACTAGTCAATGAGGGAATTCATTGATAGTTACTTTGCCAGGTTGTAGGGGGGTTACTCTTCTTTTTTGTCAATCGAGCTGCTTTCCCTCATCCCACTCATCCAGCCCTCTTCACGAACTTGTAAAATCGATGCCACAAAGATAGCCAACTCTATTATCGAAGAAATAAGGAAACAGGTGACGATTTGGCACCAGATATCCGGAGGTATGGAAAGAGCAGCTGTGAGAAGCGGAAAACCATCAAAAAACGACTCTTGTTCGTGAAGGTTTCCACAGAAAGACCCCTCGGTTTTGGCAAACGGATCACAATTACAGGTACCTGGGATTATACCGATAGAATGAATGAAATAGGAACAGTTAAGATTATAAGAGCAAGAACTTCCCATTCCCATATAATGCAGGATCTCATACACCACCAACCCTTATCACTTATCAATCAATATAGGGTATCACAATTTCCCCCCTTAAATTCCCGACGTCCTTGTCTAGCCAATCCATCATACGTGACATGAATCAAATCTCACATTTCTGATTAGGATAGGCACTGATACCATTTGTAACACCCCAACGAAGATCCAAGCCACATCTAGGCCCATACTTCAAAAGGAATAGACAATGATACAATTAGAGCCTCATTGGAACTAATATAAAGAGCAAGAACTTCTCTTTCCTAAGCAATGTGGAATATCATACACCACCTACCCTTATCACTTATCAGTCAGCATGGGGTATCACAAGCCCAAGCCCAAGCCCAAGCCCAAGTCCCTCAAAAACACAAGCCATGACATTTAGTCCATTACAAACAATGGCCCCTGCCCATAAGATCAATGATTTAAAAGATAAAACTTTGAGCTCATCCGTTGTTCTCTCACGATCTTCAAAGCTCCTAGCATTTCGCTCCTGCCAGATGCACCAACACATGCATATAGGAACCATTCTCCAAATGGCTATCACTTGTGAGTTACCGTGAAGGCGTCTCCAGCTTGCAAGGAAATCCACCAATTTATGAGCCATGACCCATAACAATCACATTCTCATGAAGAAATCATCCCACATGGTCTTGGCCACCTCACAATGTAAAAGCAAATGATCTACTGATTCACCGTTCTTCTTACACATACAACACCAGTCTAACACCATAACCCGGCATTTCCTTAAATTATATGTGATAAGAATCTTGTCCAATGACGTTGTCCATACGAAGAAAGCTAGTTTCGAAGGAGCTTTAGCCTACCATA
Source organism: Pterocarya stenoptera (assembly GCA_003123785.1). Classification (NCBI taxonomy): domain Eukaryota; kingdom Viridiplantae; phylum Streptophyta; class Magnoliopsida; order Fagales; family Juglandaceae; genus Pterocarya; species Pterocarya stenoptera. The sequence goes on along the minus strand of QEOT01000148.1, from coordinate 373,190 downwards.
TACTCTTCCAGGGGAACATAGTCATTCTAGGACTCGTTAGAACTTGATAAAATGATCCAACAGTGAATTTACCTTTTCTAGATGGGCTCTAATTCATCTTATCGGATGTACCCTCAATCATGTTTACAGAATATAATGTCGCATAAAACTCTGTAATAGTCTCCAAGTCCCAGTCTTGGGCTACCCTAGTGAACTCATTATTCCACTGAGGGAAGCCGCTAGAAATGACCAATAGGTCGACTATCGCTACATCCTTTCCTCGTGCAAGCTCAAAAATGGTCGGGAAGGTGTCTTGGAGACTTCTTTCACCACACTATTTGTCATACCAAAATCTAACATGAGAACCGTCACCCACCACAATATGTTCATGTCCTCGGAAGATCTCCCGATGTCTCCTAATGTATTTCAACAAACCCACCCCATATGGGCCGCGTACCTCATTCGAGCACCATCCTCCCCAAGCCTCCCCAAACTGTGAATCTATAACTGACTTCCATAGGGCCCCTCTTTCGTGTTGATACCTCCACAGCCATTTACCCAGCAGGGCTTGATTAAATTTTGTAAAGTAGTGAATCCCCAATCCACCAGAAAATGGAGTACAGACCGTTGGCCATTAACCAAATGAAATTTGACCTCTTCCCCCAATCCACTCCACAAGAAGTCTCTTTGTAACTTCTCAATACAGTTGGCAACCTTTGTAGGGAGCGGGAACAATGACATGAAATAGGTGGGTAAGTTAGAAAGAGTACTTTCAATTAAAGTCAACCTACCGCCTTTCGACAAATACAACCTCTTCCAAAATGCCAATTTGCGTTCCACCTTTTCAACCACACCATGCCAAATTCTCTCGGATTTGAAGGGTGCACCCAAAGGTAAGCCAAGATACTTCAAAGGTAGAGATGATACCTTGCACCCCAAAAGAGCAGCTAAATTCTCCGCTTCAGGAACTACTCCCACTGGCACCAATTCAGACTTTGAAAGATTAAGGCCTCATTTGGATGCACAGAGCAGCTGAGTGCACTTCACTTTTAGGCTGCTTTGAACATCCAAACACATGTGGGTCATCAAGTGAGTGCACTTCACTTTTGAACCCATTGGTTGGGCCCACAACTAACACACGTTCACTAAAACCAGTGAATAGTGCCGGCAACTCAACCAAAAGAAACTTTGTCAGAGTAGGAATTTTGTCCATTTGTTCCTTTACTTGGTGCGCCTTTGAATGCAAGTGCAAGCTTGTAGAAGAACTTTTTTCTTTTCAAGTTTGGCGCACTGCAAATGAGTTCCAGATTTCCCCCACTGCACACTCCTTGTTGTTAAAACACCTATTTATCATTTTTTTCCGTCCATAAACACCACATTAAGCACAAAGGTATCATCCGCCACAATGTTGCCAATTGAGAGCTATTGTGACGCCTATTCCAGCATGCTAGTAAATCCACCACACTCTTAGGCATTACCCAACTCAGACCGGCTCTACTAAGGATACCAGCCCATAACTCCCCAGCCACCTCACAATGTAAAAGCAAATGATCTATCGATTCCCCATTCCTTTTACACATGTAGCACCACTCCATAACAACCATACCACGCTTCCTTAGATTGTCAATCATCAAAATCTTCCCAAGTGCAACTGTCCAAGTAAAAAAGGTGACTTTAGATGGCACAAAAGCCTTCCAGATGCTCTTCCACGGAAAGAATGTGAGTTGTTGGAATGTCAAAACCTTGTAAAAGATTTAACAGTAAACTTTTTTCTCCCCATGTGAATCCACAACATATGATCACTCACATTTCCTCCTAACTGCGCTGAATACAAATAGCTATAAAAATCTGCCAGCTCTTCAAGTTCCCAATCCTGAGCATTTCAAGCAAAAGTGACATTCCAAATTACAGTCCCATTTGCACGACACAACACTTCTAAAATTGCAACTTGTTGGTTTCCAGCCAAGTTGAAGACGACCAGAAAAACAGTGTAAAGAGGGCTCTCTCCACTCCATACATCAAATCAAAAACGGGTTCTTGCTCCATCACCCACCTCAAACTTAAAATGTTTTTCAAAAGTGTTCCACCCCTTTCTAATAAATTTTCATAGGCTTACTCCAAAAGACCCCCTGCCCTCCTTAGAGCACCATCCCCCCCACGCACTACCATACTTTCGATCAATAACCTATCACCAAAATGAGTTCCCTTCAATTTGGTACCTCCACAACCACTTTCCTAATAATGCCTTATTAAGAAGGCACAAATTTCGCACCCCTAAACCACCATTTGCAATCGGACAACTCACCCTTTGCCAACTCACGAGATGAAATTTGATTTCCTCCCCCGTGCCACCACCCCACAAGAAAGCTAAACAATTTTTCGATCCAATTTGCCACACCCACCGATAATGGGAAAAGAGAAAGATAGTAAGTGGGAAAATTGGAAAGGGTGGTTTTGATAAGGGTTAATCTCCCCCCTTTTGTTAGAAATAACCGCTTCCAACCCGATAATCTTTTCTCAATCTTCTCTACCACACCATCCCAAATACTCTTTGCTTTGAATGACACCCCCAAGGAAAGCCCAAGATATTTCATAGGAAGAGAGGCAATTTTACAGCCCAGCAACTCCACTAGAGAGGCAATATTCCTCACCTCCCCCACCAGCACCAACCCCGACTTTCTCAAGTTTGAGTCCCGAAACAGCTTCAAAGCACAACAAAACAGCCCTTTGGCTACTAACAACATCACAAAAAATGCGCTTATCATCCGCGAATAATAAGTGAGAAATGAAACTGACACTATTACTATTGTTGCCCACCGTAAAACGAGCAAGAAATCCCCCCTTACTTTAGCCTTCACCATGCGACTCAATGCCTCCATTACAGTAACAAAAGGAAAAGGGGATAGCGGGTCCCCTTGTCTCAAACCCCTCAATGTCTAAAAAAATCAACGTGATTTTCCATTGACTAGAACCGAAAACTAAGCGGTCGAAACACAATGTTTAACCCATTCACACCACCTATCCCCAAAGCCACATCTTCTAAGCTTATAAAAAAGAGTGTCCCAACACACATGGTCATAAGCCTTTTCGATGTCTAGCTTGCAAAGGACCCCTGGAATGCCTTTTCTTAGCCAGCTATCCAAACACTCATTTGCTATCAAAACTGAATCCAAAATTTACCGGCCCCAAACGAAAGTATTTTGAGGTTTGGAAATGTCCATAACCAAACTCATACAGTTAGCAAACACCTTTGATATGATTTTATAAATCTCATAGGCCAGAAGTCTTTCAATTCGTAGGCACCGGCTATCTTCGAGATAAGAGCAATGACAGTAGCGTTTAGTGACTTCTCAAACTTATGACTAGAATGAAAATCGTGGAAAATCTGCATCACTTCCTCCTTCACTATATCCCAACACTCTTGAAAGAAAGTCATAGAAAAACCACCAGGGCTTTGAGCTTTATCTTTGCACATACCTCTCACCACTAGATGCACCTCCTATTCATCAAACAGCCTCTCCAACCAACTTGCTACACCCGAATCCAGCTGGTCAAAACTTAAACCGTCAAGTTTGGGGCGCCGGCCATTCTACTTTTTCAGCAAGGAGGTCTTCATAATACTGCACTACGTGATCTTGGATCTCTTCAGGAGAACGTAGCACATTTGAGCCGGAATGGAGGGCTTCAATAGCGTTATTGTACCTATGTGAATTAGCCACCTTGTGAAAGAACTTAGTACATTTATCCCCCTCCTTCAACCAAAGCGCCCTCGATTTTTGCCTCCAAAATATTTCTTCCATCAACAGAACTTTCTCAATTTCGGTCACAACCACATTCTTTCTTAACAAAGACTCGTCATGATCTTCCCCTTCCTCCAATGCATGCAGCTCATCCCAAAGAATATTTTTCTACACATCCATATGTCTAAATACTTCTTCATTCCACTTCTTTAGATCGGACTTAAGGGCTTTAAGTTTACTCGCCACTAGAAAGCTAGGGGTACCATCAAAGGAATAATCAGTCCATGAAGCCCTTACCTTCTCCACAAATCCTTCAACTTCCAGCCACATTCTCAAATTTGAAAGAACGCCCATCCCCATGAATGCCACCACAATCAAGCAATATTGGGAAATGATCGGAACATACACGTGGCAACCTTTTCTGACATAGATCCGGAAAGTGTGTCTCCCAAGAAGAGGAAACAAGAAATCTATCCAACCTTGACCACCCTCGACTGTTGGACCAAGTATAGGCCCCCCTACCAACAAAAGATCCACAAGATTAAAATCAAATATCAGCTCCGAGAAGTCTTCCATAGCTCTTGTCGACGTAGATGCCCCCGCCCTCTCACTAGGGAACCAAACAATGTTAAAATCTCCACATAGAACCCAAGGTAAATCCCATAAGGAATACAGACCCGTCAATTCCTCCCACAAAAAACTTCTATCTCTATCCACATTGGGCCCATACACACCAGCAAAAGCCCACCTCCACCCATCCTCAATATTCTTAAAAGTTATAGCCACTGAAAAATACCCGATACAATCCTCTACCAACTCCACCACTCTCTTATCCCACATCACCAACATGCCTCCCAAAGCCCCCAACAAAGCTAAATAACACCACCACACAAAGGAGCAACCCCACAAACTACGAATTATATTTCTATCAATACAACTCAACTTAGTCTCTTGAAGGCAAACAATGTCAATTTTCCAGCTGCAGAGAAGGGATCTAATGCGAAGATGTTTATTCACATTGATCCCCCTTACATTCCAAGAAAGGATTTTAGGCTTCATAAGAAGACCATGCCCCCCTCCCCTTCAACCTCTCCCTCCCCACACTTCCCTCCTTGTTATCGTAATTAATAGAACTTTTTAAGCATTTCAATTCCCTGTCCCGTTTCACTACTGATTTCAAGGCTATAGATCTCCCTGCCTCTATCGCAATAAGAAGGGCATTAAACTGGTCTTCAAACCCAGCACATGATATCCCCACACACTCTTGAACATCCTCCACTTTTTTTTAACACACAATCCGATGTTAATCTAAAAGCTGGCTTAGGAGAGAGAGTGCATAACAGGATGGGACTACCCATATCTTCCTTGTCTCCCTCTATCTCGCTGACCACCATCTCTAAGGAACAACCCGACAACTCAGCACCCTTCAAACCCTCTATTAATGTCCCTGATCCTCCCTCAACCCCCCCAGCCAATTCCAGCTGCCACAACCCCTCCTCTGGTGATATCAGTTCACTTAAGCCAGAGGAGTAATTTCCCTTGTTCGAGTTGAGGTGACCCACTTCTGGATCCTCTTCCAACTCCCCTTCTTCTCTTTCTTCCCAAGGAGACACCTCATTTTCAACCTGATTAGCAGCCTGTCGAGCCTCCTTTTCAGCCTATCGAGCCTCCTTTTCAACTTGTCGAGCCTCCTTTTTAGCCTCCCGAGCCTCTATTTCCCCCTCTGCCACCACCGGCATCAGAGCCCTTGTCGGAGTCTCACTAGAGGAGTCGCCAGTGGCCGGCGGAAAAGTCTGTGTAGCATCGACGTCCATCGGAGCAAGCGGAGCCATCATGCTGGGAGAAGGTATGCCCGATACACCTTTTCCTTCCACACCCGTTACAGGCCTTCCTTCCCCTAATCACCAGTTGGGCCCCCATTGAGCTAGCCCACCATAGAAAGCCCTCCCTTCTTCTGCATACGAGACCCAAGCCCTTCAAGGCCCAAGCCCAAATCAGAGCCCCTTTCCTCCAGAACCACACCCTCTGCTTTATGTTTCTCTTCCTCCCGTATAAGGTAATCAACTTGATCCTGAAGAAAAAGCAGTTGCTCCTTCGCATCTAATAGCGTACTAAGGACACTCCCCTCTGCCAAGACGACAGCACGCCTGCCACCGCCACCCTCCCCCTACACAGTACCTGGCTCTATGGTACGATGTCCTCTTCCATGCCCCTAACCATTACCCAAACTTGCACAGGTTCCTTTCGAGGTTACTCTAGCACCACTGCCTCCAACCCTTTCGCTGGGTTGCACCACCTTCGAGGTTGCCTCCACAACCTCCCTATAGGAGTGATGATGCGGCTGAGACACCGCCACCTTGGGTACTTAACCCTGTTGCAATTAAGATCTCTCCCTTCATTAACAAAATCCCACAACACCTC
>QEOT01000148.1:292198-304631 GCA_003123785.1 Pterocarya stenoptera | reverse complement strand
CGAAATATGCTTGGTTCTATCACCTTTGATATAGTCTCATTTAATTTGTGTGATACAAGCAACATTATCTTCATATATTGTTTGTTGGACTATCTTTAATTGTGGATAATCCACATTTATCTTGAATGTATTGAATTACTGATCTTAACCAAATACATTCTTAGCTTATTTCAGTAATTGCAATAATCTCTAAAGTGGTTGGAAGAAGTAGCAACTAATATTTACTTGACAGATCTCTATTAAATAGTCGTACCGCCACAAGTAAACAGGTATCCTGTTTGTGATCTTCCTTTATGTGGATCGGAAAGATAACCCAAGTCTGCATAACTAACTAATTGAGGATTTGATCATTTTGGATAAAACAATCACATGTTGTAACACCCAACTCCCCAGGTTTAGGAATAAAACCATTTTTAAAAATTTCCAAAGAAGCTCGAGCGCTACTACTGCATCTGACTTAAAAAATATATATATTTTCTAAAGGAAGTGCGTACAAAGATTTCTTATAATAAAGAGACTCATTTTGTATTAAAATTTAGAATTCATAAATGAGATTGCGTGGAAGCATTTATTAAAATTTATCAAAGTCCGTACTATAAAAATCATAACTTAAAATCTCTAGATCATTATCACGCCTCTCTAGACGAAGTCCCGTCTTGCAATTCTACCTTCATAAATATTCTAACTTGGGGTGGTTTGAAAATATAAAATAGCTAAAATGAGTTGATGACTCAGTAAGAAACTCATCATAATGTAAACATACTTAACATAAGGTTTTTCATAAAATATTTCATACTGAGAACTTAAAATCATGACCATTCATAGTTATGCTTATGACATACATGACTTATCTGAATTATTTTACTTATCATATTGGCCCACGCACTTAACTCTGTGTGCAAGGTTGTACACCGGCCCTACATCCCTCGGCCGCAATGGGAGCCGCTAACAGTATTCTAGCATACTATGGTGAACTACACTTACGTTCGTGATTTGCACGTCCACTCATAAATCACATTGGAACAATGCGTCTAAATAATCATCTGATTAACTGTTCTGAGTTTGTCTTACACTTGATCTTATGAAAACTTATGCGTCTTATGCAATGTGAGATGCATAATACATACATAACTATAATAAGCAAAATCAAACTTGACGAATGACGTGACGTGCTTGCAGATATCATGACATGCGTGGTACATAACCATTGGCTTTCAAATAATTGACTTTAATAATAATATTTATAACTAGCTAACGTATATGTTAATCCTAATTTAGAATCAAGTTACTATTTTGTAGTGTTGTTTCCTAAAATTCTAACACAAAATTGATTATGGAGCTGGATTGGATATCTTGGGTTTGACTGCTACACTTATGAAGATTTATGGTTTTTTTAAAATAACACATGGAAGGGAGATATTTATAGATAGATTTGGGAGAGGGTGCCGACGAGTTTGAGTTGGACTCGGTTAATATTTGTAGTGACACTAATCTGCTGAACACTCAGTCNGCACTTATGAAGATTTATGGTTTTTTTAAAATAATACATGGAAGGGAGATATTTATAGATAGATTTGGGAGAGGGTGCCGACGAGTTTGAGTTGGACTCGGTTAATATTTGTAGTGACACTAATCTGCTGAACACTCAGTCGTGATCATCTAAGAAAAGAGTTTGAATTTAAAAACATGATCTAGTAATTCATTCAATATAGAATTAACGGTGACTGAGACTGCTTAGGAGACTTCAATCCGTGATGACTTTAAATTAAAGTAAATTTCTAATGGCCAATCTTTAAATTTTAAAAGGATTCTTACTTGTTCAATAAATAATAAATGAGATTTAACCTAGTTATTGAGCCTAATTAAAATTTTTAATCAACCTGAATAATTTATCGCTCATGGGCTTAACTAATATGGCCCATTAAATATTATTTAGACTTAATAAAAATTATCAATATTTCGATCTTAGAATTATTGGGTCGGGTCGTTACACAATCGTTCCACAAAGATAGCGTAGAATATGTTTTGACACTATTCCAGTGCCTTCGAGTTGGTGCAGAATTATATCTTACTAGTAAGTTAGCTAAAAAAGTAATATTTGTCGTGTGCAATTTGCTAGATACATCAAAGTACCAATTGCACTTAGATATGGTACTTCAGGATCAACAATTTCTTTATCATCTTCTCGAGAGCGAAATGAGTCATTTTTCACATCTAGTGATCGGACAACCATTGGAGTACTCAAAGGATCAGCTTTGTCCATATAGAAGTGTTTTAGGATTTTTTCTGTATATTTTGATTGATAGACAATAACTTCATTTGAAAAGTGCTTAATTTGCAAACCAAGAAAAATTTTTTTTTTCTAAAATCTTTCATTTCAAACTCATTTTTTAAATAATTTATGGCATTTATGAAGTCTTCTGGAGTTACAACAAGATTTAAATCATCTACATATACCGCAATAATAACAAATTCGAAATTTGACTTTTTTATGAAAACACATGGACAAATTGAATTATGCTCAAATCCTTCTTTTATTAAACATTCACTGAGATGATTGTACCACATGCATCTGGATTGTTTTAATCCATAAAAAGACCTTTGTACCTTGATAGAATAAATATTTCAGGAATTTGAATTCATGCTTCAGACATTTTATATCCTTCAAGAATTTTCATATAAATATCATTATCTAGTGATCCATATAAATATGTTGTAACAACATCCATTAAACTCATATCCAACTTTTTGTAACTACAAAACTAATAAAAAATCTTAATGTAATTGCATCCATTACAAGAGAATACGTTTCTTCATAATCAATACTAGGTTTCTCACAATTTCTTTTTCTTATTACGTTTACGTACAAATACTCACTTATATCCAACAAGTATTACACCTTTAGGTGTTTGGACTACAGGTCCAAATACTTCACGCTTTGCTAGTGACATCAATTCTGTATGAATTATTTTTTTTCATTTTGGCTAATCATTTCTACGTCAACATTTTTCGACAATGTTTTGTTCAGTTTTTCATCATCACTTCTAGTGATATCAAGAACAACTTCAAATGAAAATATGTTTTTGACAATAATTTTATTGCTATCAAATTATTCTTTCGTACTTACATAATGTATCGAGATCTCGTTATTTTCAAGTAACTTTTCCTCTTCAGGAGACAACTCTTCAAGAGATTCATCTTCAGGGGATTCCACCTCAGAAAATTCTATTCTTGTTTCCTGTTTTGTGGGTACAGCCTCTTCAGGAGTACCAATTTCTTTTATTTTTTATTTTCTCTACCGGTGAGTCTTATCCTTTGCACTACTAGGTCTTCCATGTTTCAAGCGTGTTTTAGACTCATTAACTGTTACATTATTTGATTGTACTACCAAGACATTGATATTTGCAATAGAGTATTCGCACCTGGAATATGAGACTTTAATATTTTCTTATTGTTAGTAAAAGTATCCGGTAATTGATTTTCAATAGTTTTCAAATGAATGATCTTTTGAACTTCCAGTTCATATTAATTTGTACTAGGATCAAGATGAGATAGCATCAAAGTGTTCAATGTTATTTGTTTTTATGCTTCTGACAACTTTTCTCCCCCTAATGGTGGGAAGACTATTTCATCAAAACGATAATTTTCAAAACGAGCCTTAAGACCATTTCAAGTTAAAAGCTTAAGGTATCTAATGATTGAGGGAGAATCAAGACCAACACAAGTTTCAAGTTTACGTTGAGGACCCATTTTAGTGTGTTAGGGATGTGCAATTGGAATATACACAGCACAACCAAAAGTACAAATATCAAAAAGAAAAATTCTACTAATCTATTCCACACCACACATTATACATGATTTTTTAATTTTTTTTAATTTTTTTTAATTTTTTTCCCTTACCAAATATGTGGTGTATCAATGATGAGTATAAGAACTCAATTATTTAGGAAGAATGGAACCAAAAAAATAAAAAATAAGTGTGGTGTGTGGGATGATGAGTAGCAATGCTCTAGAAAAAATATTTTTTGGTTGGCCAAATGTAAGTTGCAATAGAGAATATTTATTATAGGCAGTTTGTCTTATTTGAAACAATGATGCAGCTTGCAAAATTGTATGTCCCCAAGCAGAGACAGTTAGTTTTATTTTCAGAAGTAATGATCGAGCAATTAATTGCAGACATTTAATAAATGACTCAGTTAAACCATTCTATGTATGTGTATGGGCAACAAGATGTTCAAAATTAATCCCATCTGATATGTAATAATTATAAAAAATTTTAGATATAAATTCTTCTGCATTATTCAATCAAATAATTGAATTAGATACTCAGAAAATTTAGTTCATAATCTAGTAATTTGTGTAAGAAGTCTAGCAAATACAACATTTCGAGTAGAAAGTAGATAAACATGTGATCATCTAGTTGATACATCTATTAAAACCATAAAATATCTAAATGACCCACATGGTGGATGTATATGTTCACATATATCTCTATGGATTCTTTGTAAAAATAATGGAGATTCAATAATTACCTTGAAAGGAGATGGTCTGGCAATTAGCTTTCATTTGAAACATGCTACACATTGATAATCACTTGGTAAAAGAATTTTCTAGTTCTTTAAGAGATGTCCATATTAATTCTCAATTATTCGACGCATCATGATTGATCCCAGATAATCAAGAGAATCATGCCAAAGCATAAAGATCTTTGGATCAGAGCACTTCTAGTGCATTACAACATGTAATTCAATTGTTTTCAATATTATATAACATAATCCAAAAGAGAAAGCTGGCAATATAACTTAGTTGTCTAGGTTTCTTTTAGTTTTTTAATAATTTTTTCATACTTACACCTATTTTTTGTTATTAATAAAATCTCACATTCTCTTTTTTTCTTTTTCTTTTTTACATCTCATAAGAGGCAATAAAATATCTTGATCTCTTTTTATAAGCTATTTGATAAATTTACAACCTCATTTTTTCTATTTATTTACACTTTTCCTTTTAAGTCTTCCACTAGCTAGCTTGTTTGCATTAGTTTTGTTAGTAAGTACATATATACTACTATCGAATTAACAATTAGGAGTGAATGCAACAAATCTCATATAGCTATTTTTATCTATATTATAGAGACTTTACAATATTCAATATTAGATTCAACAAAAAAGTTTATCTTTGTTTACTTAATTTTTATTATTTGTTTAAAAAAATATTACATGGCTATTTCTATCTTAATTTTTATCATTCACTTGAGTTCGATGGAGTTCAAGTGAGAGGTTTAGATGTGTGGCTTTAATAATTTAGATTGTTCCTAGATAACAGCCTTATATGGTTAATTTTAAATATCGGTGACACACTTTGCTACTTTAAATGTCGGTTACTGTTCACCCATACATATGACACACTTTGCTAATCGCTCCCCACACACCAAATCCTAGTTCCACCCCTGGTCATGGTGTGATTCCACTTATGGTGTTATGGAGTATTTTTCTTTGAGAAACTTTGAGTATGCTCTTATTGATTCCGATAGTTCTTTCTACCACGTCCACGTCCGCAACTACGGATTCCTTTTATGAAATGAGATTTCATTCGCTTCATGGATTTGAGTAGAACCGGTTGGACGAGACTGTTGATTTTTCATTAACAGCTCGTTGTTTTGTTCAGCCACTAGTAAGCAAGATATTAGTTCAAAATACTAAGGCCCCGTTTGGATTCACAAAATGTTTCATCTCATCTCATCATTATAACTTTCTCAAATTTCTACATAAAATATAATAAACAATTCAATTTTTTCAAATTCCAATTCAAAATTTTTAATTCCAAAACAATCATAATATTAAAAAAATAATATTTTAACAATATTTTTTTAACTTTAATCTTTAATCTAAAATCATCTCATCTCATCTTAGAATCCAAACCAGCCTAATGAACATTCACACTCGATATTGCTGCTGCAGGAGCACATTCGAGGCATGAATATGTTATATGTTTAATTTCAAATGTATCATCATTAGTGGTTTTTTTCTCTACATAATTTCAATTGTGCAATTTCAGGTACATTTAATCATGATGAGCTTTTGGGAGGATCACGGTCTTCTAGTACATGTATTACTTAAACTATCACATAAAATCAATAAATATTTTATTATGAGGTACTCAATCTTCAATAAAATTATTACTTTAGAGTGATCCTTCAGGAATGCTTCATTTATTTCCTTATAGTATTGAATGAGAAAGAAATATTTAAAATCGAACTAACATATAGAAAACAAGAATATTCATTACATTGATATGATAATATTATACTCTATGTAATTTCACATATATCATATCAAGATTTTATAAAATTATTTATATTGCAATAAACAAATATCAATATTTATGGAAGAGAAACTTATAATAATTAGTGAAATGTTATGCAAATATCTTGCCAAAGATCACAAGAACACAATAGTTGGTTAGAGTCTCGTACCGACAACGTGTTATAAATCTAAAAGAAGTACCAAGAGAAATGGAAGATAATAATGTAAACTTAGCTCTTCAGGAGCTCAATATCATTCTCTTTGAATTTTTTATGTTCTACAAATGATTCTCAAGATACCATTTATAGGAATATAAGGGTAAGGAATATGAATGGATGATACACAAATTAATGGGATAATATTGATGAATTTATGAATTCCAAAAGTTGGTACATGAATGAGAATTCTAAGAATCGGGACATAAATGGGCTAGAATTCTAAGAGGGGGAAACCAAATAATCATTCACCAAATTCATGTATGCATTTATAACATTATGGAGGGTTTCGATTGAATAAAAATTATAAAATTTCAAGTTCAAGATTATAACATTTAGAATTTAAGGAACAAAAAGATAACGGTATAAATTTCCGGATTTAATTATGTACTTGACCCTTTTTATTATCACACACGTAGTTTTTAGTTTATCTTTTATAAAACTATTTGTAAAATAGTTATAAGANTAAACCGACCGGACCGAACTGTTCGGTCCGGACCGGACCGGACCGAAATAGTGGAAGACCGGTTTCGGTCCATAGAAATTAATAAATTCGGTTTTCGGTCCGGTCCCGGTCTGGGCACTTCTCGGACCGGACCGGACCGGACCGGACCGAAACTAAATATTAATATTTTTTATTTTTATAAATATATTATTTTATATAATAAATTATGTAATTTTCATCTAACCTATCTCTATTTACAAGTAACAAATTAACAATTAACAATGTAACATCATAAATATAATTATGAATTGATAACTAAACTAAATCACTATAAAGAAAAAAAAATAGTCTATAAATATTAATTATAAAGAAATCACTATAGTCTATAAGTTTATAACTAATAGTCTAATATATAAGTTTATAACTATAGTAATAGACTAATAGTATAATATTAATACTATTATATAGTCTACTATATTATATAGCAATATTCATCACTTAAGTAGAAATCACTATAATTATGAATTGATAACAATATAAAATAACAATAAAATAATAATAACAATATAATCGCCAATGGCTCTGATACCAAAGACGTATATCTCAGGTAATATAATAAGTATACAGATATTAAAGACAGGCGGTATTACCAGCCATATGTATGAGAGCAATTGAAGCAGGCGGTATAACCGATCATATGCATGATAAAATAAATAAGATAAAGAGATATATGAAAATCAACTTCATTAAATACATAATACTTACAAGGAGGAGCTAATTCTCAGAAGAGGTGAAGACAGAAGACATGAAGAAAGACTGGAGAGTTGATTTACAAAAGGTAGGTTTGGGATAGCTAGGAGAGAGTTGAGAGAGAGAGGGCAAGGCTTCAGATGATAGAAAATCCGAATGCCTCTCCTCTGTTACAAACTCTTATTTATAGACACTGAAATAGTGCAACACAGTAACTCAAATAATGCATGAACTGTACCAACACGTGAAAACTGATCTATACAAACAGTAACTTAAACAGTAACTCTAATAATTCATGAACAGTACATACAAAGTCGGTTGTCGTTTTCTTCCGATGAGATAATATTCTTGACAACTTTAATCTGTCATGTTGACTAATTTGGAAAGCAGTAATCTTTTTTGGAATCACATGATCTGATGGTCATAATTTATCGAATCCAGTTTAAACAGATCTTGAGAATCCATCAGAGGTACTGGATGATAAGGTGAATAATCTTGAGAAGGAGAGGCCTGTTGGGAAGGAGAGGCCTGTTGAGAAGGAGAACCTTGATGAGCTGCAGGTTGCTGTAATGGAGATAATCTGGTTGGATTCCGTGTGTCTTCTTCATCATCACTATCTGAAACTTGTGACATTGCTTCGGCTAATTTTTTCAAATCTTTTTTTGCTGGTAATGGATGCTAATTGTGCTTGGAATCTGCTCTGTTGAACAAGTACTTCTGGTGCTTTGGTAATTTTTTAAAACATTTTCAAGACATGATCGTAATTGTATTTTTCCTACCATTTGACAGAGACTTTACGAGTCAAGAACATAATGGTTTTGAGAGAGGGGTGAGGTTTGATAACATATTCCCATTTCATAATCCAGTTTAATTTTGTTTTGAGAAAGAAAAGAAGAAGTGGTGGACAATGGTTTAATGCTGATTGACTATCATCTTGTGAAGTAAAAATTCTAAAACTTTCCTGGAGGGGGAGAGGAAGGAGAAGAAGTTCAGGTCCATAATGGTCCCACCAAAGTGAAAACCATTTAGGAAGTGTCTTAATTTCTTGTAATTTATCAAATTCTTATTTTGTTTTAAAAACATTTTTATTCATGCCTGCTGATAATCATAATAGTTGCAGTAAGGAGGATCATAAGGCTGAGAAAATTTTCTTGTCAGATAGGGATTTTTTCCCCATTGCTCCAAAGTGAGGACCTGTTTAATGGTGACTTTGTGAAAAGCAATAATTGGTGGTGCAGGTGGAGATGGTTGAGTTTGAAGGGTACAAGGAATTTCAGAGAGAATAATTGAGTCTGAGTCTACTAATATCAATTCATAAAAATTTTGGATCTTCTTAATGTTTTGCGGAATATAATGCCAATCTGGTAAAAGAAATGCATCAAGTAATTTTTATGGTTCAGACAAGTGTTGGATTTCATGCTCGATGGGGAAGACAGGGTGCCAGTGAGATTTAATGATAATCGGAGATATAGAAGGTTGAGATAATAATGGAGGATTAATAATCTGAGAAGGAGAAGAAGAAGGGGAAACAGCTTTAGAGTATGTTGGTAATTTTAGAGAAGATAATGGTGAAAATGGATTGTAAGAAGGTCTAATATTTGGTGGTAATGATCCTAATACAGTATATGGTCTTGGGGTTGCAGAAGGACAGGGTGAAGGATAGGGTGGAGATGGTGGTAATGCATAAGAAGATTTGGTCTTTACTTTTAACTTTGAGGAAGACATGATTTTCCCTGTAAAAATTCTCGAAATAGAAAATCAGGAAGAGAATTAGCTTCTCCTTTAATGTGTTCAATATCAAAATAAAAAATACTTAATATAGCTTGCCATCTAGCAAATATTTGTTTGGCAGCCAGGTTTTTCACATCTTTAATCAAAACTTCCTTGGCTAATTTGCAATCTATTCTAAGTAAAAACTTTTGATTTAACAAATCATCTTGAAATTTAGAAATACATAATACAATAGCTAAAATTTCTTTTTTAATGGTGTTATAATTTTTTTGGGCAGGATTCCAACATCCTGAATGGAATCGAACAATCTGTTCAGAATCACCTGATAATCTTTGTTTCATAATTCCTCCATAACCAAGATCAGAGGCATCCGTTTCAACAATTTTTAAAATATAGGGGGATGGGAGTCCTAAACATGGTAGTATCTTAACATGAGCCTTAATTTGTCTTATAATATTTGTATATTCTTCTGTCCACGGAGGTAGATTCTTTTTTAATCTCTTAAATAATGGTTTGCATAATGGCCTGAGAGATTGATAAAAATCTACAACGTAATTTAGACTTTCTAGAAATCTTTATAGTTGTTGTTTATCTTTTATTTCATCTGAAAATTTATCAGCAAATTCTATTGCTCTATTAATTGGAGTAATAGTTCCTTGGTAAATATCATGTCCAAGAAATCTAATTTTATTTTGAAATAATTTTATTTTTGGTGATGAAACAACTAATCCATTTTGTTTGATGATTTGGACAAAAGTATTTAAGTGCTTCCAGTGTTGTTCAATAGATGAAGAGAATATCAGTACATCATCTATATAGACTATTGAAAAATGAGTAAAAGGGGTAAATATTTCGTTCATAATATTTTGAAATTCACTATGGGCATTTTTTAATCCGAATGGCATAACATTACATTCATAATGTCCAAATGGGACTGTAAAAGCTGTTTTATACCGATCTTTTTCAGCGATTTGAATTTGTCAGAACCCACTTTTCATATCGAATTTTGAAAATATTGTAGCATCATAAAGTCTAGATAATAAATCTTTCTTATTAGGGATTGGGTATCTAATCCATTGTAATACTTTATTTAAAAGTTTATAATTAATAACTAATCGAGGAACTCCTCTTTCTAACTCTGCCTGTTTTTTAACATAAAAGGCAGCACAGCTCCAAGATGATTTACTTTTTCTAATTAATCCTTTTGTTAATAAATCATTAATTTCCTTTTTGCAAAATTCTAATTACTCATTATTCATTTGAATTGGTCTGGCTTTGGTTGGGATATTTTTCTCAGAAAATTCTTTTTCATATGGTAATTCAACTATATGTTGTTTTCTATTCCAAAAAGCGTTGGGTAAGTTAGAGCATACTTCCTTTTAAATCATAATCTTAAAATTATCAATTTTTTGAGTTAATAATGGATCCTTTAATTGTTCTTCAATTCTTTTATATTTTAATTCTTGTTTTAAAAAACTTATCTGTTTTTCTTTTCTTCTAATTCTGTTTTTGTTAAAAAATTAATTTCTTTAGATAATGAAACTTCTTTTAAGGAGTTAATTTCCTTTGATACAGGAGGAAATAGAAATTTAAATTGAATTTCTTGTCCGAATATTTTAGTGGAAATACCTTCCTCTGTTACAGAGAATGGGTATAGTAATGCAAGGAATGGATTTCCTAATATTACTTTGGTGTTAATATTTTTTACTAAAATAAATGTTGTGTTGAAACAAATTCCATTATTACAAATATGTGCATTAGATAGTTTATAATTTATGTTTAATTTTGCTCCATTAGCTTGAGATAATGTTTCTTTTGTTTTTTCAAAATATTTAGAAGGTATTAATCCCTCTTGTATACAATTTAAATCTGCTCATGTATTTAATAAAGCGATTGTGGTAAAAGAAAATTCTTGATTTATTGAGATCGTTACTTCTATATACCATTTTTGAAAATTTATCTTATTGAGGATATTAATGAAGTTGTCTGTTTCATCTTTAATAATTATTGTTGAACATTCGCCTTGTTCTTTATTATGGAAGTTATTTTTATCTATTTTTAACAATATAATTTCTTGTAGTAATTGTTCATTTGAAACTTCTAGTTTAAGATTAGATGCTTTTAAATTTCTAACCTCTTATTTTATTTCATTAATTTCTTGTTGCAGGTCTTGTAACGTGATTCTTTGTCTTTCTGGCTTAAATCTTCTTATTATCTCTGAAAAATTATAAGGTGTGGAAGAGGCTACTGAGGTGGTTTGATTATTAAAAGTATCTTTTAACTTTTCTAAATAATCTTTCCTTTCTTGTGGATCTTTAATTTTGTCTATTAATTCTAATATAATATGTTCTTGTTTTGAAAGTACATTAATGGTTTTATTGCAATAAATTATTCTTATCTAAACAATTGCAAACATGTATCTCATCTTCTTCTAATTCACTTTCAAAAGATTGTTTCGAAAGACTTGATTCTCTTAATCGGTAGATTTCATCTTCTTCAGAAGAACTTTCTTCTTCTTCACTTGAATGTATTATAAAACTATTTAATAATTTTTCTTTTAATGTTTCAGAAACATCTAATTCATTAATTTGTTCTTTTACCTTACAATTTGACTTATAGTGCCCAACTTTTCCATATTTATAACAAACAATTTGTTTCTTTTTTTTATTAGTCTTTTTGGGAGTTTTTATTGGTTTGTTATATACCTGTTTATCTTTTATCTTTTTATAAGGTTTTCTGTATTTTTGTTTTTTATTAGAATAATTCTTATTCTTATAAACTCTTTTTCCCTTTTTATGTCTTCTTGAAGGAGCTAATAATGGAGTATAACCAAATTGTTCACAAAAGGTACCTAATTCCTTTTTAGCAAATTTCTTTTCTTTATCCATTTGCTTTTTTAATCTTAAATCATTACACATAATTAAACCGGTTCTATTAATAGTAGTTATTATATCACCATATGTAAGATTAAGAAAATCAATAGTACCATC
>QEOT01000148.1:252289-286110 GCA_003123785.1 Pterocarya stenoptera | reverse complement strand
AAAAAAAAAAAAACCAAAATTGATAAATGAATTTGAAGAAAACGGCGCCGTTCGCATTAGCAGCTCTGCTTCATCAAAATTCAAAAATAAACCCTAGGTCCCTAACTTTCTAACTCTCCCAGACTCCCTCTGTGCCTCACTCTTTCTCAACTCTCGACTCTCAGCTCTCACCCCGCACCCGCACCCGCACGGCCACACCCTGTCTGCGTCTCTGACTCTCTCATCTCTCAGCCAGCGGCCCAGCAACTACAACTAGCTCTCTCGACCCTCACCTCTAGCCTCTCGTCTCTCATCCCTCGCCTCTTGTCTCTCGCGAGTCGCCTCTCGTCTCTGTCTCCATTTCTCTTCCAGTCTACCACACAGTGATCGACCCTCAGCCTCACCAGTCGGCAGTCACCACGCACAGTGGCACAGACCCTTCGGCCTTCACCTCACGGTAATTTACTAATTTTATCTTTCTATGTTTTTTAAATTACTATAAATTACAATTTATGACCGAATGGTTTTATTGGGGTTCCTGAATCTGAAATTTAGGAATTTTGATGTTTCTAGTGAATGTTTGAAGTGAATGTTTCTAGGAATTTAGTCTAATTTAGTCTAATTTAGTGAATTTTAGTCTAATTTAGTGATGTTTCTAGTGAATTTGAAGTGAATTTTAGTCTAATTTAGTGATGTTTCTAGGAATTTAGTGATGTTTGATGTGAATTTGAAGTGAATTTAGTCTAATTTACTGATGTGAATAGGAATTTAGTGATGTTTGGAATTTATGACCGAATGGTTTGTCATAAATAATTGTTGCATGTGTTATTTTGAAGTAATATTATTTCTTTAAATTATTTTCTTTTATTGTCAATAAAGGATTGTCCTAATTTCTAAATGTAATATTATTAATTTATTCCATTCTTTTTTTGCTAGATGGACTCTATTCCAGAATTTATTCCACAACACTCTACTACAGATGAAGTTGAGTCAACACAACCTACACAAGAGCAAGACATTCCTCCACTCCCACCTAATGTAAGTACTAATACCAGACCGAGTGGTGGTGGTAGACATAGGTCAATGGTTTGGGATCGTTTTATAATAATACCAAAAGGTGATCCAAATAAACCTAGGGCTGCATGTAATTACTGTGGTGCTTCATATGCATGTCATACTACGACCAACGGTACAAAGTCAATGAAATATCACATTGAACACCAATGTAAGAAAGGTCCGTTGAATAAGACGGATAAGTTCCAAACTACTCTTGGTTGGAAGGTGGGTGAAGGAAGTGGTAGTGGGGGATTAGTGCCCATAGTATTTAGTGTTGAGGCTTGTAGACAAGCTTTAGCAAAAATGATCATTCTTGATGAGTTTCCCTTTAGGTTCGTTGAAGGAGAGGGTTTCAAGCAGTTTATGCTCGTTGTTTGCCCTAAGTGGGTTGGGATTCCATCCCATGTTACCGTTGTGAATGACTGTTTTAGTGTGTATATAAGAGAAAAAAAATAAGTTGATAAGTGCTCTTCAAGGGCAACGAGTTTCCCTCACCACGGATACATGGACATCCGTGCAAAACCTCAACTATATGTGTCTCACTGCACATTTTATTGATAATAATTGGAACCTACACAAAAGAATTCTTTCTTTTTGTTTGGTTGAGAATCACAAGGGTGATATACTTGGTAAGGCTATAGAGATGTGCTTGCATGATTGGGGGAGACCGAAAGTACTTGCAATCACACTTGATAATGCAAATTCTAATAACGGAGCAATTTCTTACTTGAAAAAAAAAAACCAAGAATAGGAGGGACACTATCTTGGAACATGAATTCTTGCATGTTCGGTGTTGTGCCCACATCTTAAATTTAATCGTCCGTGAGGGGTTAAGAGAATTTGATGAGTCTATTGTGAAGGTGAGAGGTGTTGTTAAATATGTTAAGTCCTCGCCTCAAAGGTGGACTACATTTAAGATGTGTATTGGGTTGGAAGAAATTAATGACAAAAGTGGCATTTGTTTAGATGTACCAATTAGGTGGAACTCCACCTATCTTATGTTGAAGGGGCCTTTAAAATTTCGAAAAACTTTTGAACGGTTGGAAGAAGAAGATTCCGGGTTCCTTACTAGTGTTAGAAACGATAATGATGAAATAGGTGATGTGGTGAATAGAAGAACATCAAAGAAGTTAGGGCCTCCCAATAATAACGATTGGGAGAAGGCAAGGTTGTTTGTAAGATTTCAACTATTTCATGATGCAACTCTATCTTTTTCGGGGGGTAAATATGTGACTTGCAATTCTTTTTTTCTGGAGTTAGTTAAAATAGTCGATGCACTTGCAATAGAGTATGAAGAAGGAAGCCCCGTAGTGGGATTAATGGCCATAAATATGAAGAAAAAATTTGAAAAATATTGGGATAACTTGGATAATATGAATATGTTATTGTTTGTTGGAATTATTCTTGATCCTCGTTACAAGTTTAGATATTTTGACTTTGCATTGGAAGAGATATATGCCAATGATCCCACAAAAGCGGTTGATTTGAGTTGGAAGGTTCGAGATGCTTTAACCCGCATGTATAAGGCATACGTTGAGAATGAGGAAGGTAACAATTCTAATCTACAACAAGCTCAACAGCAGCGCACAAGTTCCCCATGTGAAGCAGTAAATACTACAGATGGTAGTGGTAGTGGACTTACTGGTAGACATAAGGATAGGACAGCAGAAAGAATGACCATATTTCAGCAACGGTTAGAGTCGGAAAACTCTTTGGAAAACAAGAATGAGGTTGATAGATACCTAACTGATAATTGTGAGAAGGCATTTCCTAGTTTTGACATTCTTAATTGGTGGAGGGTTAATTCAATTAGATATCCTGTGCTTTCAAAAGTTGCACGAGATATACTTGCAATACCGGTATCTACCGTTGCCTTTGAATCTACATTTAGCACAGCAGGTCGTGTCCTTGATCCTTTCCGAAGTAGTCTATCTTCGATGATGGTTGAAGGTCTCATTTGTACACAGAATTGGCTTCGTTCTTCTTCTACTCCAATCAACCTTAGGACTTTAATGGATGAGGTGGAGGATTTTGATAGGCAGTTGGGTATGTTTCTTACTTCATTTTATAACTCTTAATTTGTTTATTATTCTTTGATTATTAATGGTAATAATTCTTAATTTGTTTTGTTTATTTATTGTGTAGAACTTGTTCGTGACGGTAATAATTCTATTGAGGCGTCAAATACAATGTCTACAACCAATGCAAGCTAATGAGGTGAATTTGTTTTAGCTTGTTTGTATTTAATTTTCGCTTTTGCTAATTAATTGATTTGTTTATACTTTACATCATACTGTGAAAATCTTGCAGGTATGCCATGCCAAAAGATGCAGGAGACTACGACTTAGGAGTTGCCAGGAGAATAGTTGAAGTGAATTTGTATTGATGTAAATTGTAATTTGTATTGAGAGACGAGAGTTATGTTTAATTTTATTTTTTTAGTCTTTTAGACCTTTTAATTTTTCAGTTTTTTGGACTTGTATAATTTTTAGTTTTCATTATCTATGCTTGGGATTTGAATGGTTCTTTTTATTTTTCTCTCTTTTAGAAGTTAAATTTGCTTGAGAATGTTATTTCCATTTTCTTTCGTTATCTAGTATAATTTTTAGTTTAAGTTTTTAATCTTGTTTAAATTGTTTGGATGGATGTAGATAATTTTTTTTTTAGTAAAACCTTTTATTCAAATATATTTTATATAGACAATTTTTTGTTGTTATGATTATTTTTATTTTCCTTTAAAGTTATTTTTTGGCTTAAAATTGGATAAAATATTAGTGGATTTTTTCTGTTAGGCCAAAATAATATAGGAAATTTGATTGGGCTAATGGCCCATTAAGAATAGCGTGGACCGAATAGGACCGACCGGACTGAATTGGACCGGACCGGTCCGGTCCATATGTCTATTCGATCCGGTCCAGGGTGACAAAATCCTGGACCGAATTGGTCCAGTCCGGTCCATAAAACATCCTCGGACCGGACCGGACCGACTGAATTCACCCCTAATTAAAACAATGTTATAAAAAAGTTGTCTGATCTCATTTGTTTTCACAACACTTCTTAACGCATCTCATCTAATCGTTATAATTTTTTTAAATTCTCACACAAAATATAATAAATAATTCATCTTTTTCAAATTTTAAAATAAAAATAATATTAAAAAATATATTTTAACAATATTTTATTCAATTTTCAATAGTCAGCAGCCCCGCTTCTACCATTGAATTTTACCTCTCGGCTATTTTATTATATTTATTGGTTAAGAAAGTAATTATTAATTAAATCGCGTATTTTTATTTTTAATAGTTAAGAATGTNTACAAAATATAATAAATAATTCATCTTTTTCAAATTTTAAAATAAAAATAATATTAAAAAATATATTTTAACAATATTTTATTCAATTTTCAATAGTCAGCAGCCCTGCTTCTACCATTGAATTTTACCTCTCGGCTATTTTATTATATTTATTGGTTAAGAAAGTAATTATTAATTAAATCGCGTATTTTTATTTTTAATAGTTAAGAATGTTAAAAAAATATTCAAAAGAAAATGATTTTTTTTTTTACATTAGCGATACGTCTAACGGTAAATACNTTGGACTTGTATAATTTTTAGTTTTCATTATCTATGCTTGGGATTTGAATGGTTCTTTTTATTTTTCTCTCTTTTAGAAGTTAAATTTGCTTGAGAATGTTATTTCCATTTTCTTTCGTTATCTAGTATAATTTTTAGTTTAAGTTTTTAATCTTGTTTAAATTGTTTGGATGGATGTAGATAATTTTTTTTTTAGTAAAACCTTTTATTCAAATATATTTTATATAGACAATTTTTTGTTGTTATGATTATTTTTATTTTCCTTTAAAGTTATTTTTTGGCTTAAAATTGGATAAAATATTAGTGGATTTTTTCTGTTAGGCCAAAATAATATAGGAAATTTGATTGGGCTAATGGCCCATTAAGAATAGCGTGGACCGAATAGGACCGACCGGACTGAATTGGACCGGACCGGTCCGGTCCATATGTCTATTCGATCCGGTCCAGGGTGACAAAATCCTGGACCGAATTGGTCCAGTCCGGTCCATAAAACATCCTCGGACCGGACCGGACCGACTGAATTCACCCCTAATTAAAACAATGTTATAAAAAAGTTGTCTGATCTCATTTGTTTTCACAACACTTCTTAACGCATCTCATCTAATCGTTATAATTTTTTTAAATTCTCACACAAAATATAATAAATAATTCATCTTTTTCAAATTTTAAAATAAAAATAATATTAAAAAATATATTTTAACAATATTTTATTCAATTTTCAATAGTCAGCAGCCCCGCTTCTACCATTGAATTTTACCTCTCGGCTATTTTATTATATTTATTGGTTAAGAAAGTAATTATTAATTAAATCGCGTATTTTTATTTTTAATAGTTAAGAATGTTAAAAAAATATTCAAAAGAAAATGATTTTTTTTTTTACATTAGCGATACGTCTAACGGTAAATACTGGGTGACCGACTAGTACTATCCAAATTTTTATTAGCTGACACGGATACTTAATTAAGAATTTCAAGAGCGATGATAACTTAGTAGAGAAATGCTCGATTTAGAAAAATATATTATAAAAATAAATTTATAAACTAATATTATTTGATATGATATGTCAAATTGTAAAATACTTGTGAAAAAATGCATCTAACATATTAAAACAAATCCTGCCAATTTTTTTATAAAAAGTCTTACACCACATACATTTATTTAATTAATATTTAATTTGTCATTTTTAATTTTTTATATTAATAATTAAAAATATATGTTTGAATAAAAATAATAAATGACATATTAAGTAGATAGCCTGGTGGTAACATTTATCTTTTATAAATCAGAATCTAGCAATTCTTAACTCGGGACAGAATTACAATTTACGAAGGAGTGCTGCATCATGATGACTCGAAATAGAATTGAAAGGGCATTTCAGGCATGATGGCCAGAAAGCCTAACACAGAGGATCCTGATCCCATAAATATCTTCCAACATATACTCGCACACAAAGTCATAAACCCTTACGTTTCGCTTGGCTGTCTCGACCCTCCAACCCTCGCTCCCCCGATAGCCCAGCCTAAAACCCTAACCCTAAACATATCAAATATATCTCTCTCTATCATTCTCCCACTCTCTACAGTCTCTTGGAGCCAAGACGAAAAAGAATAGGATGATGAATATCATCATAAGAAGGTCGTCTTCGACAATTTCCAGGTTAAATCTCGCCGCCTTCGCGTGCTCTTCCTTCGAAACCATCACGACCACCCTGCCTAACCAATACCATGGTTACTACCCATCAACATCACTACCTGATCTCCTTTCTGGAAATGGCATCATATCTTTCTTACATAGAGCCAGGGGCTTCCACGCCAAATCTGGGCCCTTGGATTTCAGTGCCTCATTGCCCTCGCGAGCAGAGTTCGCCGCCATAGAAGATTACGAGGAAGCCTCCCCGTCCAAGGTGGGGAACGACGATGGACTTGAGATTGCTAAGCTCGATATTTCGCCGGAGATTATCTCTGCTTTGGCCAAGAAAGGCATCACCAAGCTCTTCCCCATTCAGGTTTTATACACAAACCTGCTCTCTCCTTTTCTCTTCTTCCTTATTTTTGGTTCCCCTAGATATAAGTAAATAATTTAAAATATCGTATTTTCTTAGCTTAGTTTATTTGTTTGCGTGTCTTGCGTGACCCGTCACCCCGAGTGTTCAATTGGTAACCCTTGTCATAACCATCAAACGTCGCTTTGCCATGTAAATTGCTACGTATAGCCTTCTCAAAACTGAATATTAATTCCTTGTGGTGGTTTCTTTGCTTTCTCTCCTGCGCAGAGGGCGGTGCTGGTACCAGCAATGCAAGGGCGTGACATGATTGGTCGTGCTAGAACAGGAACGGGAAAAACCCTTGCTTTTGGAATTCCCATTATGGATAAGATCATTCAGTTCAATGCCAAACATGGGTTCGCTTCACTTGCTTTCGTTTCTATTCTAGAAATATCCATGTTGCATTTTCTAATTTTAAACAACAAATGCGTCCTCTCATCAGTAGTAAAGGTTTGGGTGCCTAATGCAATTCCATTTTTATTAACAATCCGCACTTTATGTTCACTCACACAGGCGTGGCAGGAATCCTCTGGCCTTGGTTTTGGCTCCCACGAGAGAACTTGCTCGCCAGGTCGAGAAAGAATTTGCTGAGTCCGCTCCAGGCTTGGATACAATTTGTGTTTATGGTGGTGCTCCCATTTCAGGTCAAATGAGGCAGCTTGATTATGGTGTTGATGTAGCTGTTGGCACACCTGGTCGCATCATTGATCTTTTAAACAGAGGTGCTCTGAACTTGTCAGAAGTTCAGTTTGTCGTTCTTGATGAAGCTGACCAGATGCTTCAAGTAGGCTTTCAGGAGGATGTTGAAAAAATCTTGGAGAGGCTGCCCCAGAATCGTCAGAGTTTGATGTTCTCTGCAACAATGCCATCTTGGATTAGAAAGCTCACCCAAAATTACCTAAAAGATCCAGTTACTATTGATCTGGTGAGTATGCAGCTTAATTTGAGTTAGGGAACGTTTGGGTAATGAGATGAGAAATTCTCCAAACTTCTTACAATTTCTTCCAAAACATGACTCAAAAAACAAAACACTTTTCAATTTCAAATCTTCAACTTTTTCATCTAATCATTACCTAATTATTACAACTTTACAAACTTAAAAATAAAACACAAAAACCAATACAACTTCTTTTAACTTGAAAACAAAAATAATATTAATTTTATATTATTTCTATTCATTTTTTTCTCTCTAATTTCCCAAAACCCAATAAACATCTTAACTAAAACCATTTCACTACTATTTACAGACCATTTCATTACTATTCACAAAATTTTGAGATACTCCAAATGTCCAAACGAGCCCTTAATAATCAGATAATAAGGTTAAAAAATTACTACCATTTATCAATATGGTTCTTTCTATTCCCACTTATTAAAGGTCTACTTGATGGATCAGATTCTATGGTTTCTTGTATCGTTCCTTTCGTGAGTTTGTTTTGATTCTATTGGTAGCAGTCAATGTCATTATAGGAGTAGGTGATAGAAAGGTTTAATCTATAATGTTGCTCATTTAAAATGGCCACCTCAAATTTACTTCATGGAATTGTACCATTTGGTTACAAGCTCATTAGCTGCTCAAGTGTTCTGTAGGTTGGAGATTCTGATCAAAAGTTGGCTGACGGAATTTCTCTGTACTCGATTGCATCAGACATGCATGGAAAAGCTTCAGTTATTGGGCCTTTGATAACAGTATGATTCCACAAGTTCTTTAATAAATTTTAGATTTCTTATATTAAAAAATTTCCCCCTGGTTGTTTTAAGTGGTTATTAACTATTTATTTATCTGCTTGCATTCTCACTATCAAATTTGTTTTCAGGAGCATGCAAGAGGAGGAAAGTGTATTGTTTTCACTCAAACAAAACGTGATGCAGATCGATTAGCATATGCAATGGCAAGAAACTACAAATGCGAAGCTTTGCATGGGGATATCTCACAAAGTCAGAGGGAAAGAACACTTGCAGGTTTCCGAGATGGGACTTTTAATGTTTTAGTTGCCACTGATGTTGCAGCTCGTGGCCTTGATATACCTAATGTTGATCTGGTAGATTTATTCTTCATTCTTCTCTTTCATGATAACTTTGTTTTTTGTGATCGTAAACCCTCCTTTGCTGTCAATTTACATGTATCTTCTTAGTTAAAATAGATTTATCCCTTCCTTAGTTTGTAATCGGTATGTTCAGCACCTTTGTTTTTTTGCACTTCTATAATAAATCTGTTTTCCCCCTTGCCCCTCTCGAAGAAATTGCAGCAGAAACAAAATTCCTGGTCTCGTTCTTTTATTGTGTTTATAAGTTTTTTTGTACATTTAAATACAAAGTGATGGTTCATGAATTTCACCATTCTGTACATCCTTGAGTATCTCATAAATGGGATAATGCTTAAAGTAGTTCTAATGATTGGTCTGGCTGAGTTTAAAAAAACTGTCTTGATACTTGTGCTGAGTGCAAGTTTTCTTTTGTGCTGTTCTTCATTTTTCTCACATGATTGTCTGGCCAGTTACCTTATCTTTTCCTTTTTCAGTTTGTTTAATGGCAATCATAGACTCCACATTTCCTTTAGCAAGTCCCCACTTTTCAGTCTGTATGCATGTATGAAGAAAGTACATAGAATTTCTAGTGTTGGCATTGTTGTTTTGAAAAAATCATTATAGATAAAAGGATAATCAATTTGTTTTATGAGGAAAATTTTTATTAATAGAGAACTAGATGGAGCCCAAGTACAAATTATACGAGAGAAGATGCCTAGTTGAGAAGAAGATGAAGAAATAGATACAAGGAAATCATGAACACTGAGCCCATTGAAATCTATAGCCATTGTCCAAAGAAATAACATGTTGAAAAAAAGGCTTCTGAGCTCCTCCAACAAACATTTCTAATAAGGGAACACCTAGAAAAGTGGTTGTTACAGCCAGTAAAAGTCCAAGAAAGCCCCCCAACTCATTAGAAATCCTAATCCTACACAGACGAGGACCCTATCACCACATATACCAATCTGAGAAAACCTAAACACTCTAGGAGGCCTGATGCAACTGAAAATTCAAGTGTAATCTATGAAGGATTGAACAACACTCGAACTGAGACTCATAAACACTCTAGGAATCGCAACACTTTGGGGAAACAAAAATCCAGCAATTAAAAATGCCCCTCCTGCTGCCCCTCTTATTAGATACTCCAAGGAATTCCAAACAAACTAGGAAAAGCACTGCTGCCACACTTCTAGAACAACTAGAAGTCCTAATCCTTGATAAAAACTCTATAAATACCTTGCTGCCACCCCTCCCTTCTTTAATGAACCAAATCATAGTTTTAGATTTCAAGCCTCAAAGATCCTCAATCTGCTGCCAGCCTTAAGACAGAGAAAACCAAGCGTTTTCCATCACACCCCACTGCTATGCATGAGAAAAACAATACCTGTGGTGCTGCCCTTCACCCTTCCACTTCCTTCTCTATGTCTACTGTCAAAAACTCCAAGAAAGTGAAGAAAACTCACTGCCAGTGTAAATAACACATACCTACAGCAGCTTTACGGCATTAGCTCGAACTTAGATCCATGAAATTTTTTTGATAAGTAAGAATAAAGTATTATTGATTGAAAAGAGGCATAGCCCAAGTACACTAGAAGTATACATGGAATACACCTAACAGCAACTAGGAACTAGAAATGGATACATGCAAATTATGAAGACTAGCCCCATTACAGTCAATGACAGAAGCGCAAGCGAATAGAGTGTTGAAGAACACTTCAGTTATGAACTGTCCAGGTTAGACCAGAACACTTCAAGCTGCCTTGTCCTAGGTAAGTACATACGATCATGCCCTTTGACCACATCTTTTATAAGTTATGTGATTATATATGATCATGCTTTCTGAAATGCATGTTTTCTAAATTATATGAGCACACTCGAAATTGCTTAACATCTAAGTTTCGTGATTATGAACATATCTTTATAAATGCAAGGCTCGTTGCTCCAAGTGTGTTTTTAATTATTATTATATTTAAAGCCTATTCGTTGATAACCTTGTGGATATATTTTTTTATTATTAAAGCATGTGAATGTACATGGATTTGACTATATGCTTCTTCTATGCAATGATATGTATGTAATTATTATTATTAGTGTTCCCCATGGGTACTTGGGGTATGCCTATCTCATTAATATAATCTGTTACTAATAAAAAAATTATTATTATTACTTATCAAATAAAAAAAATTATTATTATTATTGTTGTTGTTGAATGAATGGAGAAAGAAAAGGAAAACTGACTGAATGATTGATGACTGATGACGGATAAATGATGACTGCTGATGGATAATGTTTAATGGATAATGGGGCAAATGCTAACGTCATGATGGCTCACTACATGTATGACTAGTGATGTCCATCTCCCTTTAATGGGATCTCGTCCGGGGTCTCAAGTGGAATCATGATCGTCAACCACTAGCACAAGGGGAAATTTTATGAATGATTGATGGATTCTATGTAACGGAATGATCGATAAATGTTTGTGCATAATGGTTTAAAGGAAAAGCCTGAATTAAGTATGATATGTTTGCTGTGTGAGGTACAAACTCATTTTTTTTTTTTTTTTTTTTTTGTATTAAGTGTCCCGGGTATAATAAATGTGAAGATGAAGGTGTGGGACAGGACTTGGCTTAAGGAGAAGAGGAGAAGGCCTAGCTATTTATGATTTATGTTTTTTTTTTTTTTAAATTTTAAGTGATTTGCATATGACTCTGAACAATATTTAACAAGTGATACATATGACTCTCTTATATAATAAAGTATGGTTATTTTTATTTTATAGAATCTTTTACATTTGGTGCTTTAACGATTTTAAAAAGTTGGCAGCATTCCTGGCCATATGGGGAAGGGTGTGTTACAAATACTATGCTCCTCTTCTCTGGATTTTGCATTGTGCTTCTTGATCTCTGTGGATTGAAATGAGACGATTTTGTCTTTGGGGGAGGGGAATTTTTATATTGATGCAGTTTTTCTGGTGGAACTATTAGTTTTGTTGCTCGCAATTTTAACTCATCTTTTACCTAGATTATACATTATGAGCTTCCCAACAACTCGGAGATATTCGTTCATCGATCAGGCCGAACAGGTCGTGCTGGGAAGAAAGGAAGTGCTATCCTTATTTACACACTGGACCAGATGAGGGCTGTAAGAGTTATAGAGCGAGATGTAGGATGCAAATTTACAGAGGTTAGGTCTTATCTCCCTTTCCATTTGCATCATCTTACTTGAACGATCTGTGTTTAATACTTGCAGCATGTTGTATGATATTGATGGGAAAAAGTTAAAAGCAATGGAAAAGTTAGTTTTCTGAGAGTATTGTGATTAGAATTTTATGAACGATCTGAATTACTAGTTTACTCTGAACCAGTAGAGTAGCAAACTAGCTATTTCTTGATCCTAGATATAAATGTGCATATTCTACAAAATGCATTCATGAAAACACACTGCTGACTGCAATATCCATGAGTAGCTCATCCTACAAATGCATTCCCAGATACTCAGGCACCTTTCCTACATATGAATCCAATCCTCCTTGTCTGGCCAACCTTCCTATAGATACTTAGCAGCTCTCTCTCTCTCTCTCTGACAAACACATGCACTGCTCATGTAAAATCTACAATGTGGGACTGTTTCCACATTACCTGACTTTCTTTGTTCTTATGCTGATTGCATGATTACCTGTTCTTATCAGCTACCTAGAATTGCTACTGAGGGTGGTGCAAGCAGGGACATGCTAGGTGACATGGGTGGTGGTGGTAGATTTGGCTTTACTGGAGGCATGAGGGATCGTAGATCTGGTGATAGTGGTTTTGGCCATTCTAGCGGTCAAGGGCGTCCTGGATTTGGGCGTAGTAGTGGCTATAGTGATTCTTTTGGTAAAACAGGTCAAGATCGTAGACCTAGTTCTGGACGTTTTGGTTCCTTCGGTGGCCCTGGCTCACGTAAATCTCAAGGTGGGAACTTTGGTGGTTCTGGGTTTAGTCGTTCAGGTGGTTTTGGTGATTTTAGTAGTTCAGACCAATCTGGTGGATTTGGTTCAGGCCGTTCTAGTGGATTTGGTGATAATCTATCAAGCCGTAACAGTGGTGGCTTTGGCAATTCTCGTACTAGTCATTCTGGCATCTTTGGGGACAAAATCAATGATGATCAGAACCCTGGGAGAGCATCACGAGCTTACTAAATGGTATGCTTATTTTCCTTATTACTTAAAAAAATGTTTATTTTCTTTATTACTTGTTTCGGAATGCGAGTTACTTTTCCTTTTTAAGTTTAATTTTATTCAATCTCAGAAAGTGGTGTAATTCAAATACCCAGGGAGTACACAACATATACACTAAACATCGAAAAGAAATAGCAGACAATCCGGATAGATAAGATTAGTATCAGAAATACGAGTGACCACCAATAGATAAAAGGGTTTTAAGGGAAAACAATTTAACATATTCTTTGATTTATCACAATCTTCAAAACACAGATCATATTATCATTTTGTACGAGTGACCACCCATAGATAAAAGGGTTTTAAGCGAAAACAATTTAACATATTCTTTGATTTATCACAATCTTCAAAACACAGATCATATTATCATTTTGTTCTCCCATTTACACCCATAAGGCAAGATGAAGTCAATTTCCACGAAGCTTCACAATGATGGCGGGCACACTGTTCTTTCCAACACAATGAGATTCATTGCACTTCTAGGGAGACCTCAATCCACTCCAAATAGACTGAATGATTTCACAAATCATTAGTCACTTCTCAATGAAGCAAAAGATGATCAACAGATTATCCACTCTTTCGGCACCTATAACAATCACCAATGGGAAATAATGATCTGAGTGTCATCCTTTGTAGGGACTTTTAGGATATGACAAATAGCAGTTTTCATTCCCAATATACGCCTTGTCATCAAAATTGTCCAAAGTGAGAATTTTTCCTCTGGTAGCTATCCAAAGAAGAAAAGCCACCTGGCTTAGTTCTCCATATACTCCTAAGGAAATGAAGTTTAGTCTGTGGAAGTATGACATTATAGGAAGATCGGACTCTAAATATTCCACCGTCAGAGAATGTGTTGACCTAATCTTGTCTTCTATACCTCTCCCCATCTTGAAAGAATAATTATCAAAGAAGAAAGTAAAGAAATCCACCTCCCAAAGTTGCTGTAAACTAATGAAAGAGGCATCCCACAATTCAGAACCATTAAAGAAATGTAAATTACTTGTCACAGACGCATCTTTAGAATGGAGATTGCTAAATAATTTTGGAAAGGCTTCCTCTAGGGACCAATTTTCACACGACTCATGCCCGAAACAAATCTTGAAGCTATAACCTATTTTAGAACTGGTAAAGCTAAAAAAATCTTTCTTTGCCTCGTATTTTTGCATCATATTTAGCGTCCACAGTAACCATTCACCTTATTAGAAACCCACCCATCCCATGAAGTACCATATTTAGCATCCACTATCAACCGCCACAAACTCTCTTATTTGCACAACGTCATAACCATTTCTCCAATAAGGCACAATTGAATAAAAGCAACTTCTGAACCCCGAAACTTCATACAGATAATAAGCAAATAGACTTGGGATCAACGAATCTAATGCGATTTTCACTTTATTTGTTTATGTATTTTTCAAGTTGTGGGTCGTTAGCCTCTAAAACTAGGGATACTTGACATGGCAGGTAAGGAAACAACAGAAGACAGCTCCCAGTGGGAGTTCATAGCCAAGAGACTGATTCAATTTGATTAGTAGGGTTTGCTGGGAGTAGCATGGGGCTTACCGGACCGATCAAAAAGCATGGGGCTTACAGGGATTCTGCACCTTCAAGTTCTAAATATTTTCTAGTTACTCTAAGACGTATTGCTAATATATTTTGCTGTTTATATTCAAATTATATCAGTTTTGAAGAGAACAATATCATGTTTGTAGAAGGGGCTCGTCTAATCTGTTATGAAAGCCTTTTTTATGCTTTTTATAAGCCTATTTCTCTATTCATCTTAGTACTCGAAATTGTTGAGAATTTACTGCCTTCCTCAGTGCTGTTTAGATAAAATTATGAAGCTGAAAAATGGATCATGAGTGTTGCTTCCACCAAAACGAACCATCCCAGCATCTATTACGAAAATGATGTTTGGTTCGTTGTGAATTTGTGTAGAAGAAAAACAAGTATTTGGAATCAAGTAGGAAAAAGGGGAAACCAACCAACATGGATTCAGGTTCACATTTGGGAAAGTATTGAGCGGTTTGGTATACGGAGGAGTTGCCTGACTTGCAGTCCTGGCTTATTTGGTGCTAAAAGGGAATTGGATCTCCCTGGTGAGGAGCATTCGGACTTTGGAGGTACACTAAAGATGGGAGAACGGAGGGATGCATATAGGGGGTGGGTCAGACCACGAACCGACTCGTTGAATTAAACGGAAAAGACCTTAAAACTCGAATCTGACCTGTTTGGTCATCGGGTGACACGATACAATTCGCTTAATTTATATTAGAGGAGTTGCAGGATTTGAAACTTGGGGAGGAGTATGAGGTTCTTTCTATGGAGGTATTTTTGAGGAAAAAAATCTGTGGTGGCTAAATAAGAGGGTGTTGTTGGAGGAAATCTCTTGGCAACAAAAATCAAGAGCTCTTTAGCTAAAAGAGGGATAAATATACTAAATTATTTCATAGAATGGTCAACTCACACCAAAGGAACAATGCTATTAAGACGTTTCACTCTGATGATTTTGTGATTTCATCTCTACCTGAGATTCAGGATCTTAATAGTGATTCTCTTGGTCCTCTTAGTGCAAGTTGGTTGGAGAGACCGTTTGATGAAGATGAGATTTTTCAGGTGGTTAGTGGGATGGTCAAAGATAAAGCTCTTGGTTTGGATGGTTTTTCTATGGTTTTTTTTTTTTACAAAAAAAAAAAATTGTTGGAAGATTGTGAGATGTTGGTTTTTCACAAGTTTTTTTTTTTTTCCTTAAGAAGTTTGAAAAACCTCATGCTGCTTTCATTGTTCTCATTTCCAAGAAACCTGGGCTTCAAAGCGAAAGGATTTTCGACCTATTAGTCTTGTGAGCGAGATTTACAAGATAATATCGAAGGTTCTTACTAATCGTATGAGCAAGGTGATGGAGCAAATCCATTTGTTTGGGGAAGATAAATTCTTGATTCGGTGCTCATTGCTAATGAATGCTTAGACAGTTGTTTGATGGAGGGTGTTAATGTTGTTCTTGGTAAGCTTGATATGGAAAATGTATTTGATCATGTGAATTGAGACTTCCTTTTCTACATGCTTGGGAAATGCGGTTTTGGGGAAAGGTGGTGTTCGTAGATTAGGCATTGTGTTTCTACTACCTGATTCTTAGTGTTGGTTATTGGTAACCCTGCTAGTTTTTTCCATAGATCGCGTGGTTTGAGACGGGAGGACCCTTTATCCCATTTCCTTTTTGTCATTATTATAGAGGCGTTGGGTCAGATGGTGCAGGCCGTTGTTAGGAAGAGTTCCTTTCAGGTTTTTCAATTGGTAATACCATTAATGGGTCTATTACTCTTTCGCATCTTCTTTTTACAGATGACACCCTCATATTTTGTGATGTGGATCGTGGTCAGATTCAAGCCTTAAGGGTTATGTTATTATGTTTTGAAGTTGTTTCGGGCCTTAAGGTGAACCTTGGAAAGTCAGAGTTGGTTTTGGTGGTAGTAGTGCGTAACATCAATAGTTTGGCAAGCTTGTTGGGCAGTAAACTTGCTTCTTTATCTTTGAAATATTTAGGTCTTCCTTGGGGCCGCCTTGCTATCTGGGATGGGATTGTTGGGAAGTCGAGAAAGTTGAGAAAATCTTGATTGGTTGGAAGCGACTATATTTATCTAAAGGGGGTAGACTTACTTTTATTAATTATACCCTTTTTTTAATTTCCCCACTTGTTTTCTACCGTTGTTTCCATTTCCTGCAGGGGTGGCCAACCATATTGAGAAGTTGTTTTGTGCGTTTTTATGGGGTGGTATGGTAAAGGAAACTAAACTCCATCTTGTTAATTGGAAGAAAGTTCGTTCTCCTATTTCGGTTGGAGGGTTGAGAGTTTGTAATATAAAAATATTTTAATTAGGCTTTATTGGGAAAGTGGCTATGGAGATATCAATAGGAAGGAGAGTCACTTTGAGGGAGGTCATTGATTGGAAGTATGGAAGTGTTTGGGGGATTGGTGTTCTATTGAAGTTCAGTGGGCTAATGGTATGAAGCTTTGAAAGTTCATTAAAAAAGGCTAGGAGAGTTTTGTTAGTCATATTAGTTATGTTGTTGGTGTGGTGATCGGGCCATCAATAGTGTGTTTTCGGCTATCTTTCGATTGGCTTCAGATTGGTTTGTTGCTATTTTTTATTTTCTTTGTCATTCTAATGGCTTGATTTAGTGGGATATTTGTTTAACTAGAGATTTGTGACGCCCCCAAACTCTGCCTAAGATTTGACGGAGCTTGAAGTGTCGGGACATGCAACACAAGGTTACATACTCCCGTTCATGACAGTTAAGAATGCAATGCACCTAGCATGCGTCTAGCAATACGTAGTAAACGCAACAAATATATTTTTTTAAACATCTTATATTGTACCAGAATGCTAATCCCACAACATATTTACTTTCCATTCATAATCACCTAACCAAAAGTCGCATCATAGTTCCAACCAGTTTGTAAAAATAAATAAAGTACTGGAGTTGTAACTCCTTAATTACAGATAAACATAAATCTAATCTAAGCGCCAAGCTGCCAGCGCAACTCCGCTATTAGCTCCAAAATGATATCCAAAATCGGACAATCATCTCTCTCATCTCCCTGAGGCTCCTCCTCAGCCTATTTGACCTCGTCTAGACAGTTGCACACTATTCCTCCGCTCCTTGTCACATCGTCTACCATTCCAGAGGGAATGATAGTGGGGACTACCACAGTAAGATTTATAAAATCTCAGCAAGNGATATATTTTTTTAAACATCTTATATTGTACCAGAATGCTAATCCCACAACATATTTACTTTCCATTCATAATCACCTAACCAAAAGTCGCATCATAGTTCCAACCAGTTTGTAAAAATAAATAAAGTACTGGAGTTGTAACTCCTTAATTACAGATAAACATAAATCTAATCTAAGCGCCAAGCTGCCAGCGCAACTCCGCTATTAGCTCCAAAATGATATCCAAAATCGGACAATCATCTCTCTCATCTCCCTGAGGCTCCTCCTCAGCCTATTTGACCTCATCTAGACAGTTGCACACTATTCCTCCGCTCCTTGTCACATCGTCTACCATTCCAGAGGGAATGATAGTGGGGACTACCACAGTAAGATTTATAAAATCTCAGCAAGTAAATCTCCTAAACTACTAATAGTATATTAAGCATGCAAGACAATAAACATGACATGAATGCATGATAAACATGAACTTGCTTACGCAAAACATAACCTTTTCAATAACTGAGTTTACTCAAAACTTCATGATGTGCTTGCTCACATAAAACAGATTCATACATTATTATTCATGTTCTTACATAGAGGTCGTCTCATGGGGTTTCTATGATATCTTATCTCATGAGGCTTCCACGATATCTTATCTCATGGGGTTACCATGATTTCTTATCAAGTTGTACTTGACTCAGAAAATATTTCATGATAGACTTGTATGCTTATGACATGGCAATCGTGACAGGCGACCGATATTCATGATCGACACTTATAATGACACAGCATGGCATAGACATATCAAATAACAAGGCCTAAAATAAAACATGAATTTATTGTATGAACCTTACCATCCCACATACATAAATATACTACAAGTTAGAAGCTAACTTACAGAAATCCATGCTTAAAGTAAAAGTAGAGTAGGTTGAAATGAGAGAAGTTCAGGATTAGAAATTCTCACTTAATCCTCATAAAAACAAAACTTACTAACTTTGGGCTTAATTCACAAAATTACCCGTTAGCTTTAGTGAAATTGCAAATTAGCCCCTAAACTTATGAAAATTGCAAACGAGCCCTAAAACTTACCAAATTTTACATATCCCATGTAAATTTAATTCTAAGACTCACAGTACGATCATTTTTTCACTTGGTGATAAAGTTCTGAGGGAAGGTGCCAAAGAGGAGACAACAGCAGGAGATTGCTTAAAACTCGAAAATCTGTACATGACTAAGTCTTTGGCAAATAGACTTCACAAAAAGACTAGGCTTTACACCTCCAAAATTACTCCAGGTATCTCTATGGAAGAACATCTGGATGAGTTCAATAAGATCATTTTGGATCTTGTAAACATAGACATAAATATCGATGATGAGGACCAAGCAATCTGCTATTAAGTTCCTTAGATTCTTCTTATGCAAACCTCAAGGAAACCATGATGTATGGTAGAGAAAGTTTTTCATTGGAAGAAGTTTAATCTGCATTGCATTCAAGAGAGTTGCAAAACAAAACTGATGATAAAACAGAGACTGGAGAAGGGTTGATTGTAAGGGGTAGGCCAAAAAAAAAAAGGAATCCTAAAGGGAAGAATAACAAGATAAGATCAAAGTCAAAGGGATAACAATTGAAACGTTTTAATTGTCACAAGGAAGGACACTTTAAGAAGGATTGTCCAGAAAAGAAACAAAATGGGGGAAACAAGTCTAAGGAGGAGGGAAATGTAGCTGTTGTCCTGGATGGATATGAAAGCGCTGAAGTCTTGAATGTTTCAGAAGTGGATTCAAGGAAGGAATGGATTCTGGACTCAGGGTGTTCATTCCACATGTGCCCCCCTAGATCATGGTTTGAGACTTTCACTGAACTCCAAGGAAGACATGTGATCCTTGGGAACAATAAATCCTGTAAAGTTCTAGGAATTGGGACAGTAAGATTGAAGATGCATGATGGTATGGAAAGGTTACTCAATGAAGCAANCCTAGATCATGGTTTGAGACTTTCACTGAACTCCATGGAAGACATGTGATCCTTGGGAACAATAAATCCTGTAAAGTTCTAGGAATTGGGACAGTAAGATTGAAGATGCATGATGGTATGGAAAGGTTACTCAATGAAGCAAGATACATACCTGAGTTGAAGATAAATTTAATTTCTCTATGGATGCTAGATCAATCTGGTTGCTCTTTTAAATTAGAATCAAGAATTTTAAGGGTTGCAAAGGGGTCTCTTACAGTGATGAAGTGAATAATAAAAAAATAGGCTCTACACATTGGCTGGCAAGATAGTAATTGGTGAAGCATCTCCAGTTCAAAACAAAATGGAAGACAAGATTCTGGTATGGCATAGAAGGCTTGGACATGTCAGTCAACAAGGTCTACAAGAACTATAGAAATAAGGTCTACTAAGAGAAGAAAAGCTTGGGGAATTACCTTTCTGTGAGGACTGAATTCTTGGGAAGTCAACAAGGGTTAGCTTCAAGACAACAACTCATCAGACCAAGCATACTTTGGATTACATTCATTCAGACCTATGGGGACCTGCAAAGGTAAATTTACATGGTGGTGCGAGGTATTTTCTAACTATCATTGATAACTACTCAAGAAAAGTATGGTTATACATTCTAAAAAATAAAAGTGATACATTTGCTAAGTTTAAAGAATCGAAAACTCTAGTAGAAAATCAGGTTGGCAGAAAAGTTAAAAGGTTTAGGACAGATAATGGTTTAGAAAATTTGTCCAATGAATTTAATGATTTCTGTAAAAGGGAGGGCATGGTCAGGCATAAAACAGTGAGGGAATCCCCTCAACAAAATGGTTTAGCTGAGAGGATGAATAGAACCATTTTGGAAAGGGTAATGTGCATGCTTGCATCATCAGGTTTACCAAAAGCCTTTTGGGTTGAGGTTGTTGTTACAACAGTGCACCTAATTAACAGATGCTCATACTCAGCTTTAAGCTTTAACTCCACAAGAAATGTGTTTTGGAAAACCATCAGGATTTGACCACTTAAGAATTTTTGGATGTGTAGCTTATGCACATTCCAAAACAGGTAAATTGGAACCTTGAGCACTTAAGTGCATTTTTGTGGGGTATCCAAAGGGAGGTAAGGGCTATAAGCTGTAGGTTGATGAACCTGGAAGGCAGAAGTGTATAATAAGTAGAGATGTAACCTTCAATGAAAAGAAAATGGTTGGACAAAAAAATAAACAGGAATGTCAACTTACTATTGCTAATATGCACTTTGAGGTGGAGCAATCAATAGATACACCATGTCATCAGGAAACTCAGGTTAGAAAAACTGAGGATACTGATTCAGAGGTCAGAACTCAAGGTGGAGATGACACCTATAAATTGGCAAGAGACAGAGAAAGAAAAATCGTTAGACCTCCACAGAGGTATGGTCAAGTTGAATTAACAGCCTTTTCCCTTATTGTTGCAGAGGAAATAATTGAGTTAGAGCCAAGATTCTTTCAGGAAGACATGGCTAGTAAAGAGGCTGATAAATGGATTCTTGCAATGCAAGAAGAAATGGAGTCTCTAAACAATAATAAAACATAAGAAATGGTTCAAAAGCTAGGAAGTCAAAAGTTGATTGGGTCAAAATGGATTTATAAAAGGAAAGAAGGCATACTGGGGGTTGAATTACCTAGATACAAAGCTAGGTTAGTAGCTAAGGGGTTCACACATAGAGAATGAGTGGATTACAATGACATCTTCTCTCCTGTGGTAAAGCACAACTCAATAAGACTTTTACTCTCATTTGTGGCTTACCAAGTTATGCATTTCAAACAGCTGGATGTTAAGGCAACCTTCTTACATGGTGAACTTGAAGAAGTCATATATATGTAGCCACCAAAAGGGTTTTCAACTAAAACCACGAATAATCAAGCATGTTTACTCAAGAAATCACTTTATGGACTTNATTGTGGATTACAATGACATCTTCTCTCCTGTGGTAAAGCACAACTCAATAAGACTTTTACTCTCATTTGTGGCTTACCAAGTTATGCATTTCAAACAGCTGGATGTTAAGGCAACCTTCTAACATGGTGAACTTGAAGAAGTCATATATATGTAGCCACCAAAAGGGTTTTCAACTAAAACCACGAATAATCAAGCATGTTTACTCAAGAAATCACTTTATGGACTTAAACAGTCCCCAAGACAGTGGTATAAAAGGTTTGACTCCCACATGATTCAAAATGGTTTCAATAGAAGCAACTATGATAGCTGTGTATATTACAAGCAACATGAAGAAAATCCAATATATATGTTACTATATGCGGATGACATGCTTATTGCTTGTTAGGATAAAATACAAATTGATAAAGTCAAATGCATACTGGAGTCAGAATTCGAGATGAAGGATTTGGGCCCTGCAAAAAGGATTTTGGGAATGGAGATAGTAAGGGAAAGGGAGAAAAGGCTTTTCTACCTATCTTAGAAGTCATACATTTCAAAAGTTATTTAAAAAGTTTGGTATGGATCAAGTAGAAACAATCAACACTCCAATTGAACAACATACAAAACTATCAGTTTCTCAAATACTAGAAATAGATGAGGACAAAGAATTTATGAACAAAATCCCATATGCTAGCATGGTGGGGAGTATCATGTATGCCATGTGCACTAGGCCTGATCTAACTTATGCAGTTAGCTTAGTTAGCAGGTTTATGAGCAATCCAAGAAAGCCACATTGGCATGCTATCAAATGTGTTTTTCAATACTTATCGGGTACAAGGTGTTTGGGGCTAAAGTTTGGGGAAAATAAGCAAGTAGGTTTTGAATTACAGGATTTTGTTGACTCAGATTATGCAGTAAATTTGGACACGAGGAAATCCTTAACTGGTTTTGTGTTCATTGTCTTTGGAGGAGCTGTCAGTTGGAAGGCTAACGTACAGTCAGTGGTAGCCTTATCAACAATTGAGGCTGAATATATTGTAATGACTAAGGCAATAAAAGAGGCTATATGGCTAAAAGGGATATCTCATGAGTTAGGCATGATTAATGGCAGTGTCACAACTTATTGTGATAATTAGAGCACCATTCACCTTATCAAGAATCATGTTTATCACGAGAGATCCAGGCATATAGATGTCAGATTACATTTTGTAAGGGACATCATATATGCTGGGGATATTGGGGTGGAAAAGGTTCCTACTGAAGACAATCATTCTGATATGATGACAAAATCTTTAGCTACAATCAAGTTTCGACACTGTCTAAGCTTGATTAATATGGGAAATTGCTAAGTACCCACTAGGGGGAACCTGCATAATAGCTAAGAAGGAGAAGGCAGCTTGCAAGGTCTAAATTCTTGCCAAGGTGGAGAATTGTTATAAAAGATGACAACCATTTAGAACACTACACATGTCAAGTGGAGAAAAGAAAGCAGCCAATTCTCGAGTAATTACGTTGAGGTGGAAGGTTGCAGTTTTTTTTGTTACACTTGTGAATGCTATAAAAGGGGTCTAGGTGGCTCATTCAAAGACAATGTAATTTTGAGAGAAGATATACAGGAGAGCAAGAGAGAAAAAAACTCCTAAGAGAGATACTTTCTCATTGTGGAGAAAGTGATATGTGAGTGTGATCTTGTACACAAACTATATTTTTCATTTTCATCAATGAAACAGAAGGCTTCTAGCTGTTACTGGCGTGGATATAGATCATTAGGATCAAACCACGTAAATCATTTGTGTTCTTTAAAGTTTTCTTTACTGCT
The DNA here is from genome assembly GCA_003123785.1 of Pterocarya stenoptera. Classification (NCBI taxonomy): domain Eukaryota; kingdom Viridiplantae; phylum Streptophyta; class Magnoliopsida; order Fagales; family Juglandaceae; genus Pterocarya; species Pterocarya stenoptera. Next base: position 262,756 of record QEOT01000148.1, on the reverse strand, counting down.
TGTGTGAAGTCTGTGAGTTTCTTGGCAAATCTTGGCAGAGCAATTCTGTTCTAGCATCAACACAGATAGGATAGAGTTCAACAATATATATGTGTGTGTGTGTGTGTGTGTTGGGCGAATAGGTGAAAACTCCAAGCCCCATCCCCCGGCGCCCAAATGCGTGCGGGCATCCAGGCCACCCGCCTTGCCAGGGGATATGAAGCTGGTTTTGTATAAATTTAAGTTGAATTGAATTTGTTAAATAGTTGTGCCTTTGAATAGAATTATTCTTTAAATATAGAAAAGCTACTCTGCATTTTTGTTAGTACGTTGGGTATATCTATTTACTGAAGTTACCAATATTCACATGATCTTGAGTTTGAAGCGTATACGTAGTGCGTACCATGAACATGAGTGAGGTCCAAGTAGTACTGCAGTTACAAAAATAGTACCACTCCATAAACAAACTAGTCGCTAAAAATAATTTTTACTTTAAAATGTTTTGTGTACATATATATATATATATATATTTATATATAAAGCTGAGTCTGTAAATTAATTATTTTATATCTCTACCTCCAAAAATGAAGAAAAAAAAATCTGAGAAGCCCATCTATTTAAAACTATATTTTTCTTTTTCAATATCACCAAGTAATGAGATTAGTCATAAATTAATAAACCAATAAGACATATTTGTTAATTTGTTAATTTAATTTTATATTAAATCTAATAATTCAATTAGATATATGATTTTTTATTTTATAGGTTTAATTTAATGGCGTACATTCCTATCAAATAAGAAAACTTATTAGATTTTTATTTAATAATAATAAAATTTAATAATGAATAGAAATATTAATTTAGTAAAGATAGAATGAAATAAAAGTGATGCGATTTCACTGCAATCTTGTCAAGATTGCGGACTTATAATCTCGTCATATAAATAAAGAAACAAATAGATCTGCTTTAGTTTGGCGAGGAAAAAAATATATATGCTTTTGTTTGAAGATGCTTACCACATACATCCAATTAGTAAATGATTGGCCTCGATTTGTATTCTAATATTTAGGGAATTCAATCATTGCACATGTCTGTCCTATATTCGTCTCATGATTTACTAACTAGACCACTGTTACAATATTTATAAGGAAATGCTGAGGGGGGAGAGAGACTATTTCCTTTTTGTTGAGTAATGTTGGCCATGTGTTAAAAAGTTGGAATTAAGGGCATCTCCACCCTCTCTCTCTTCCTCTATCCAGAGTATATTGGGATAAAATATGATGGCAGGCATGTGCTATAAGGAATCCAAAATGGAGGTGATCTCCATCTTTTTCTCCGTTACTGGCTACTTAATGTCTAAAGAAGCATTAAAACTACATTATCGATCTATCACGCACACGTACCATTGCCTCCTGTTCTCAACTTTGATCTAGCTTCCTCTTTATATACACCTATTTTCGTTGTGGGATGGCATGCATATACAGCTAGCTTGCCTCCAAATATATAGTCCTCGTTTCCCGAGATGGGTTTCGAAGACTTCGTCAGTGGACGCTTGAGATGTCGTTACAAGAAGCTAACTAATTACGGTGAGGTGAAGGGCGCCGTGGCAAGGCCTAGAAGGCGTTGGGTGCAGAAAATGAATGGAGGGCTAAAGGGCTTTCGCGTATCCAGGTCTAGGAAGCTTACCTTGAAGGCGTTTTCTATGATGCTACTGCCGGTCGGGTTTGCCGCCAGGATCTATGCTCACATTGCCAGTCGAATGAACATCGATGGTGTATGCCCTGCTATCATCTTCCCCACCCAATGGGGGTTTCCAATTCTATCTCATCCCTCTGCACGTAGAAAGAGTGTCATTTATCTTAATAGAAATCTGACCTACACTCCATGACAACCTTCATTTCTGTTATAGCTACCAAAAGAGAACAATATTTTAATGTGAGAAATGAAATTTTTTTAATTGAGTTCATGACAGCATTTTTTGTGGGCGCAACCATTAGCTAGAAAAATGAACGTAAAATATTTGATCTGTCATTTTTTGTGGGTGCAATAGTAAAAGAACTTCACAATTTCATAAAATAAATACCCAACAAACCTTTTTCTCAAACTTCATATATGTGGTTCCGCCACTAATAACTTCATATAGCTAGCTAGGCTGTATCACAAATTATTCACTCCTCTCTAGGGGTAATATATATATATATATATAGAGTCTAAAAGTGATTTTTCAATATAGGTTTTAGATATTCCAAATTGTTGGAGGCCTCCAATACTTCCAGCCACTCCATTTATATAAACCGTTTGAACTGAATAAACAATTAGAACCCAAGGGGAGGGGCTGATTTTTCCCAATATATCCTAAAAGAAGGAAAAGAAGAAGAAAACAATTATTTTAGGATATATAGTACATCATTCTAATGAAATCCCAGATCTGGACTTCACTAATTAGATTGAAAAAGCACTCGAGAAGTATTTACTACGTACAAGTAGTTTCTAAGACTGACATATATACGTACTAGAATGGATCAACCTATCTTCGGAGTGTGCATTAGTGTATTGTTTAGGCATTCATCTAGGTAGTAATATAACCTGTACATACATACATACATACATACATAACTGGTGTGATCATCAATTAGGGTTATATGTTCGAACGTTAACAATACGTGCGTTGTCATTTTTTAGTTCAGTACATTCAAAAGTATATCACTAGATGTGCGAATGTAAATATTACATTCGGACAAATGTTTATACTGCGTACGAATAATTTTGTAGTTTATTCGAACGTTACAAGATTTACATGAAATATATTGTTTTAAAATTAAATTTATATTTTCTGGATAAATTACGTTCGAATGTTACTAGAGACATGCGAACGTTACTGCTATATACTTCGATCGTAATGTCTTCTCGTGCGAACGACATGAACTAATGTTTGAACATATGTGTTTAAGGTTTGAATGCTTGTATAATGGAATTTAAATTACAAATTTAAATATCCATACCAAAAGAAAGAACACAATATTAAACAGAAAATAATAAATTAAAAAATTGTTGAGAACTGAAATATATAAATACAAACGGGGTTAATTGATATTGTTCATTACAGAAATATAACAAAAAATGACATGAAATGATAAAAACAAAAGTAAAAATTGGATTAGCAGTGCTCAGTACGCATTGTCTAAATATGTATGAAATTCATCTGACAACATGTTGATCTTTCGTTTAGGATATCTAAAAGATGGCCAATTAAAGACATAGTGTGCTCTACTGATGCCCGAAAAGACCTAATTTGTTGATTGATGTGTGCAGTAATATCGACACAATCGCATCCACCCAAGTAGGATGCGCATCCCTTGTAGCTCCACCCATTGACTCCCCACTAATACTCCCATTGTGGGGAGCAACACATGCCCACAATGGGAGTATTATATGTATTATATAATATATAGTAGTATATATAGTATAATGTGTTATACGTATTATATATATATATTATAGCATACTATATTATAGTATATAGTAGTATAGTTATTATATGTATTATATATATACTTCTAGTATATATATATATATATCTATAGTATAATATAGGTGGGAACTGAAATTCCGACAATAACGTCCGAGCATATTAAATGACATTCGAACTAATATGATACAACGTTTGCACGAACTAGTAATATTTCACATTGCGGGAACACTCACGTTTAGGGTATGGCATATTGCTAAAACTCCCTCAAGTGTCACGTTCGCATGTAAGCTAAATAACATTCAAATTGTTTGGCAAGGGCGCAGTCTTGGTGGGACACTTAGGTGGGATGCGAAAATCTTCATTACGTTTCAACGTTTATATGTTAATGTTCAATCCTCCAATAATGTTCCGTCGTATCATGTTGTTCGAACTAATATGATACGTTCACATGAATCAATAGTGTGTGCAAACGTAATATTTGACATGGCAAGAACACTTCTGTGTTGAAGGTATGTCATATTACTAAAACTCCCTCAAGTGTCGTGTTCGCATGTAAGCTAAATAACATTTGAATTGTTTGAAGAGGTGCAATCTTGGCAAAACAGTTAGGTAGAATGTGAAAATTTTCGTTACATTTGAATGTTTATATGTTAACGTTCAAACACACCTGAAATTAGTTGTGACAGATTATCCTTTAAAACAACCGTCGTAACAAGTGGTCTGCGGCCCAAAACTTTGTTGTTCTGGTTATTTACACTTATTGTGGCAACAAAAGTCGCCGCAAGAAGTACATCAAATTTATTTAAAAGAATTAATGCCCCAAATAAGTCTAGGTGTGTTTAAGCCAAGGGGAATGAAACACATTCTCCATTTTGACAACGAAGGATAGAAAGGAGGATAGAGAGAGAAAGAGAGGGAAGGGAAGGATAGAGGGAGTGAGAGCATGAAAAAGGGCAAAGAGGGAGAGAGTTGAGAAAAGAGAGAGTCTGAGAGTGAGAGTCTGAGAGAGCGCGAGAGAGGAATTTTGAGAGAGAGAAAGAGAGAGAGTTGAGAAAAGGGAGAGAGGGCAGAGAGAGAGAAAGAGAGTAGAAGTGGGAAGGGCAGAGATCGTGAGGGAGCGCAAGATATAGTGAGAAAAGATATGGAAATTGACCTTTGGTGTGTATTTTTGTTTTTTGCAATTGCTAATTTTTACTACTAATGTTTGTTATTGTGTACTAATTTATTTGTATTGCTTTTGAATGAGTGTTTGTTTGAGCTTCTTGAAAGGGTCTAGAGAGGAAAAGTTTGCTAGGTATATTTATTGACATTTATTTAGAATTTTTTTAGAATTTATTGTATATTTCTTGACTTGGCTTGAATGGTTATTATATTGTGAAAGTGTTGTCTAAGTGTGTTAGAAACATGTGTAGGGTTAGAAAATATATATATATACATATATATATGTGTGTGTGTGTGTGTTTAATTTGTATGGTGAGAATATTGTGAATGTGAAATTTGGAAGTAGAAGTGTTGTTTATTGTGTTGATGATGGTGTGTTGTGTTAGAAAAAGATTTGGGTTTAGTTTGTATGGTGATTAAAAAAAAAAAAAAGATTTGAGTAAACTTTGTATGTTTATTAAATTTTGAATGAGAAATTTAATGTGAATGTCTTGTGAATTGTGTTGATGATGGTTTGTTAGACACATGTTTAGGGTTAAAACAACATTTTACATAAACTTTGTACAGGATTAAATTGTGAATGTGCAATTTAAGCTAAAAATGTTGTTTATTGTATTGATGATGGTTTGTTAGAAACATGTTTAGGGCTAAAAAGAAGATTTCACATAAACTTTGTATAGTGATTAGATTGTGAATTTGCAATTTAAGCTAAATATGTTGTTTATTATGTTGATGATGGTTTGTTAGAAACATGTTTAGGGTAAAAAAAAAAAAGATTTCACATAAACTTTGTATAGTGATTAAATTAAATGTGAGTATCTAAAGTGAATGTTTTGTTTATTGTGTTAGAAACATGTGATTTGTAATCTTCATTATATTTTGTTTTATATAAATAAATGATTAAAAACTAAGAAAAATCGGTTAACTAAATCGCCACACCTATTAGTTTTTAAAATTCACAGCTCAATTTAAAAAATTGTAAAATCCTACCACTAGGGGTGTAACCGGTCTGGTTCAGTCTGACTTTTGACATATTTTAGAATCGAACTAGTATATACCGGTTTTGAGATTTGAAGAACTGATACCACACCGGTTAAACTCCTAAACCGATACTTTCCAATTTTACCGGTTCCTGTCCGGTTTTTTAGTTATATTATATAGTATATGTATTATAGTATATAATAATATATTGCACCAATTAGTAGGAGTATACTTTTGAATAAGGGTGTACCACTAGTGTTTGGCTAGGGTTTCATGGCTATCGCCGTTGGCCTTAGGGCTACTTCTGTGTGTCCTTGCCAGCAAACCTTTGCGGACATGGTTCTTGATCCTCCACAACCTCTCCCTAAGGTGAAGGTTCCTCTTTGGGCGCCACAGATGGTGGAGGGAGAAGTCTGCATTGTTTTCTCAAAGGAATAACTTGAGAGATCTGCTTTGCCATTTCAGTTTTCATTGGTGTTGAAATTTCTTCAACCGAGGCCTTCATTGGATGCAATCCGTTCATTTATTCGTGCTAGATGGGGCCTAAGTAAGCAACTGATAGTGTCTTCTATGCGGAAACCTAGAAATGTCTTTGTGCATATGACAATCGAGGATGATTTTGTGAAGACATTTGCTAGGGAAAGTTGTGAAATTGATGGTGTTCCTTATAGACCTTTTCATTGGTCTATTGATTTTCATGAGGATCACGAACCAGTTAGGGTTCCTGTGTGGTTAAATTTGTTGGGTTTGCCATCAAATTTTTATCATGAGGTTCTTCTGAGAAATATTAAGTCGCCAATTGGGACGTTTCTTAAGAAAGATAATTCTACCAGATGTGCGACTCGGACGGATGGTGCCCGTGTTTGTGTGGAGATGGATGTATCAAAGGATCCACTTAAGGCAATATGGATCGATACCCCTCATCATCCTCTCAGTTTTTATCAAGAAGTGGAATTTGAGACGCACCCTGCATATTGTCTGCATTGTAGAGTGCAGGGTTATAATAAATTATCGTGAAAATGGAAATTGAAGCAGAGAAAAAAAGGTGTTAAGCAGGGGAAGAAAGATGGGGGAATTGCTGAAATCTTGGTTCAGAAGCCCAACAAAGAGATTTCCTCTATTTTTCAGTTAGGATAATCCAGTAAACAGGTGAATTTGGGTCTTCAGGATGCTAATTGTAATGATCAGACCTTAAATGAACTTGCTCTCAATGGCAACGTTATTGAGGTGCAGACAGAGCCTACTGTCACAGAACTTGTTGTCACAAAGCCTTTTGTGAAGGAATTGGAAGCAGTGTCTTCTCCCGAAGGTTTGAGAAAGGAAATAGAGGTACAGTTTGAAAAGCAGGGTATGGAAAATTCAGTGGAGGAGGCCCTTGCTGAAGTGACTTATCTGGAAAACGAGGAGATCACCCCCATAACAATTGGAGGGAAATATGTTTATGTTTCATAGCCCAAGAATTATTGGGGCAGTACAGACTGAGTGTATTGATGATCAAACAGGTGGAACTGATTTTCAGTTTAAAGAGGCAGAACAATTTGTAAAGGTGGAAACTTGCTTGGATAACGAAATTGATGGTAAAATTGAGCATTTGGCAAAAAACAAATTGGTGGTTTCTGATTAAGATATTTTGAAAGAAACTGAAGACAAGCGAAAAGCAATAAAGGAGAGGAGTTCTAAGAGGGTGGTTCATAAGCCCTCTAAACTGAATATTTGATTATGTCTATTATATATTGGAATGCTAGAGGTTTAGGGACCTCAAGAAGAAGAATAAAGTTGTTAATAAAGAAATTCAAGCCCAAAGTTATTGCAATTGCTGAACCTATGTTGCAGGAGTCCTGTTTGATTTTATGGAAGGAAAAACTGGGATTTGAGAATTGTTTCTCTAACTATGTTGTGGATGGTAAACTATGGATTTTTTGGAATCAAGTTGTGGATCTCTCGGTATTGTGTATGGAAGATCAATTTATTACCGTTAAGATTACTTATAATCTGAAAGAGTTTTTACTGACATTTGTGTATGTGAAATGTTATTATATGGAAAGACGAAGATTGTGGGATTCCCTAGCTAATTCAAGGTACTCCCATTTGCCTTGGTTGTGGCTGGTGATTTTAGTATTATACGTGTGGATCAAGAAAGAAAGGGGGGTCCGTCCACAATTAGCTTTGGCTATTGAGGAGTTTAATGAGTGGGTAGAAGCTAATGGTCTTCTAGAGATGCCATTCTCTTGGAATTTGTTATCATGGTGTAATGGACATTATGGTTTGTCTAGAAAATGGGCGAGGTTGGATTGGGTCTTTATGAATATTAATTTCTTGAATGAGTTATCTGATGCAAGATTGTCTTACTTAGCCAGATCATCCTTTGATCATCCTCCCCTTGTTATAAATTTGGAGCAGGATAATTTTCGTTATGGATTTCCATCTTTTAAATTTCAACAAATGTGGGTCTCTCATGAGTTGTTCTTTGATTGTGTTGTGAAGTCTTGGTAAGCAGATCTAGTGTAGGAGGTTGGTGGTCTGGTGAAGCTTATGATTAAACTCAAGAGACTGAAAGTTGCTTTGAGAGATTGGAATAAGCGGATGTTTGGTAGAACTAAAGTTCATATTGCTGAACTCGAGTCTCGTGTTGAAGCTTTAGAGACATCTTTGCATGAGAATTATTCGATGGAGATAGAGGATGACCTTATCGCATCTCAGGTAGAACTGTCAATGTGGAATGAAAGAGAACAAGTGTGATTGTCTCATATGGCTAAGCATAAATGGATAACTAAAGGGGAGGCATCTTCAAATTTTTTCCGTGCTATTTCTAGAAGGAAAAATCAAGAGATATTAACAATGTCTTTACAAGATGGTTCTGTTGTCTCAACACCCGAGGATATACATAATGGAGCAGTGCAATATTTTCAGTCTTTTCTTTCTGAAAATAGTAGTAGTTGTGCATTGCCTGATTTTTCTGATTTGGTGCAACCTATTGTTTTAGATCTTGAGAATGAGGTGCTGTGTAACTTCCCTTCAGCCTAGGAAATTTTTGAAGCTCTTGATCTCATTCCGGTGGATGGTAGTCCTGGCCCTGATGGGTTTAGCGCAGGATTTTATAAATCATTTTGGCATATCATGGGTCCGGATGTTATTGAGGCAGTTATGGAATTTTTTAGAGGGGTTCCATTACCACGGTTTTATAATGCAACATTTTTTGTGCTTATTCCTAAAGTAAGCAATCCAACAAACTTTGAGAAATTCAAGCCGATCAGTTTATGCTCAGTCTTTTATAAGATTTGCTCAAAAATTTTGGTGAATCGTCTTTCGCCTATTTTGCATAAGATTATATCTCCTGAGTAAGGTGCATTTATTCCAAGTCGTAGCATCTTTGAAAATATTAGCTCGAACCCAGGAATTAATTCATGGAATCCATAAGCCATGTCACAGAGGGAATATAGTGTTGAAAATTGACATGGCGAAAGCCTATGATAGTGTGTCTTGGGATTTCTTGTTGAATGTGTTGAAGGCCTTTGGATTATCTAAATGTTTTTGCATGATTATACGACAATGTATATCATCGTCATGGTACTCTATTGTACTGAATGGAATCCCTAAAGGTTTCTTTAAAGGAGGAAAAGGCTTGCGCCAAGGGGATCCAATTTCGCCTTATCTATTTATTGTGATGGAAGAGGTCCTGACCAGGTTGATAAGGAAGCAGGTTGAATTAGGCAAGATTGTTCCTTTTTCTCATCCAAGAGGTACTCCTATTATTTCACATCTCCTTTACATTGATGATATTGTTTTGTTTTCTAATGGAGGAAAGGCGTCATTGAGGGCAATTTCAAATGTGTTTAAAGTATATGAAGAGTGGTCTGGTCAGGTTGTGAGTAAGAGAAAGTCCTCCATCTATTTCTCTAAACAAATATCAGCATCTCGAAGAAGAAGTCTACTTAGAATCATGGGCTTCTCGGAAGGAAATTTTCCGTTCGTTTACTTGGGAGCTCCGATAGTTTCAGGGAGACTATTGGTTAGGCCTTTTGACTCTATTATTCAGAAGGTCCGAGCAAGGCTAGAAGGCTGGAAGGCAAAAATGTTATCAAGCGGGGCTAGGTTGTTACTTATTAAACGTGTTATCCAAAGTATGCCGATTCATTTGCTTTCGGTGTTGAATACTCCAAAACAGGTCATTAATAAACTACATTCCCTAATGAGCACTTTTTTTGGGGTAGCATTGATGGCAAGCTGAATAGGAAATGGTACGCATGGAGGGAGATGTGTAAACCAGTAACTGAAGGAGGCATGGGCATCCGGAATTTATATGAAGTTCAACAGTCACTTCACATGAAATTGGCCTGGAATTTGGTTTCTCAATCCTCTTTGGGAAAAATTTTTCTCAAAAAAATATGTAGCAGGTATACATATAACAGAGATTGATGCAAATAAAGGAACAAATTTTTAGAGAATGATTGTGAGATGTATTCCCTTGGTAATTGAAAAGTCAAGATGGAAGGTTAGAGATGGAAAGATCTCATTTTGGAGGGACAACTAGTCGGGTTTGGGCCCTCTGTTTTCTACTCAATCTGTTTCTAAATTGCTGGATTTGCAGTTAGAGGCATGTAAGGATGAAGGAGGATGGAATAAAGAATTGTTTTCCAAGTTGTTGGGTAATGAGCAAGCTGCTGAGATTGGTTTGGTAGAGTAAAATCGGGTGTTGATACCCTAATTTGGCATCCAAACAGTAATGGTAAATTTTCAACTAGTAGTGCACTGGAGTGTATTCATACTCGGGTTCTAGTGTTTGCATGTGCAAAGTGGATTTGGCATCCAACATTACCAAAGAAAATTTCAGTTACAAGGTGGAGAGCTTGGCACAACTGCTTACTAGTTGATGA
>QEOT01000148.1:221293-234528 GCA_003123785.1 Pterocarya stenoptera | reverse complement strand
CCATTGGCCCAAACTGATGAATAGCCTAGCCGAAGCTAGATTTACCGGTTCTCTACCCTCCCTTCGGTTAGTTTGGGCTACTCGGAATGACTGATCGGTAAGTGTTTGTTTTGGGCCGGAACAGCACCAATAGGTGGTTTTTCAGACCTAACCATACAGACTAAGGTTACATACAGATTAAGTATACCAAGGAGACGAAACGTTACCCTTGGACGATTATTTTTTTGATAAGTAGCCTCTTGGAAGATTATTTCAAAAATTAAAACGATGCAAAAAGACTACATTCTCAAATCTCCTGCTGCCATGTTTGATTGTGTAAAGCACCCACAGCGCTGCGCATCTTGAGATCTCAAACTGCCTATCAGCATACGAGCACATCCAAGCAGTGTCAACCATGAAGGCGCCATAGTGTGTACAAGCCGGCCAAAATGTAAATGCATACCATCAACTAATTTCCGAGATTTAAACCAATCTCGATTTCAACCTTTTTTCTTTAATTAGTTTCTAGGATAATTGAAGCGAGTAGCACCATTTCAGAACCCTACTTCGCTAGCACAAACCTGTTACCGAAAATCTATTTATTATAAATCAATATTTGGGTGTATTTTGATAATGGTGTCATGTTTTCTCTTCTCAATAAATTCTAAGGTCGTTTACACGATTCCACTACATGTTGGCTAGAAGTAAAAATCTTGTCAAGAGTGGATGAAAATAACAAATAAATAACTGCACTGCACCATTCAATTGGAGGATACATCGAGTTCAAAATTCCAACATAATCAGAATTCTGTTGGTTCCATCAGTCTACATTGAGATAGATATGCTAAGTCAACTACTTCCTCTTCTTACCACCACCAGACTTTGATTTTTTGTCAGTAGTTTCTTTACCCGCATTCCCTGGTGTTTCCTGTCACATTGGTGGGCAAACAAGGAACCTCAGAGGTAATATGAAGTTGAGCAATTTCCAAAGTGTCTAATTCCAGTATTTATAATTGCATGAAATTTCTTAAAATATTCTGAGTGGTAAAATTAACGATTACCAATAACACTTGATAATTGAACCACAAAGAAAGACTCCACATACTGAAAACGACTAAGAAAGGTGGATATGGACTACCACCCCAAGGGAGGAAACCCCGGATGCATGATGCCGCCCAGGATAATCAATGTTGTTAATGATTTAAGTGGAATAGAAATACGTGCAGATTGCCTCAGACAAATCACCAGGGTTTTGAGCTTCATGCTCTGAAGATGACATCTCTGGATAACGACGTGGAGTTCTTGACACCTAGGTCCGGGATTGGCAAGCTCAAGCTGGCATGGACCATGAGCCTGGACCTAGATGCATGAAGAGAAAACATCTTATGCCCAATTGCTGGTCTGGGAGATCTAAGCACGCATTTGCTTTCCTGTCATTCAGTGTAGGAAGAAATTAAGCAGCCAAACAGATCTAAGATTTCCCAATAGATCAATAAAAAAAATTGGAAGGCTTTCCGCTCAGCTTGACTTGAGATTTTTGGAAGGCAAAGATTATATGGCACAAAAGGTATGGGATGAGAAAGGTTTAAATAATCTGAAGATTAGAAGCTTTAGATCAGTTAGCAGTGGGGAAGCTGAGAAAAAAAAAAATTGCAGTGAAGAGAAGATTAGATAATTCAATTTGGACAAAAAAATTGAAAAGAATCTCAATCCGAGGAGAGTTGATAGATCCTTAAACTTTTGAACTTCTCCCTCGTAGTAACATTGTTACTACCCTTCCACGTATTGTTTTGGGATGTGATAGGTGTGAAAATAAATAAATAGTTTAGAACTTTGAAAGAATTTTGGTTCCAAACTAAAGGAGGCCTCCCAGCCGAGCCAAGCAAACCATACCGCGCATCTCAATCTAGACCGATGTGGCAAAGAACTAAGGAGGCAGATCCAACGGGCGAGAGTCAAATGAAAATGGGAGAAAAAGAAGAAAAAAATCAAAATTCAGAGGCAAACATGGGAGGGGTGAACACTGAAAAGGCTGTCAGCCAGGTATATCTTTTCTAGTGGTGGAAATTATTCCTCCACCTTCTCTCCTCATCTTACCCTTCTTTCTCTTTCCCATGTTCAATATTGGGGCATACAGATACTTGTAGCACAAAGAAAAATAATCAGATTTTAACAAATTTGTTTAAATTGGAAAAATTAGTATGAGAGAGAGAGAGAGAGCGTGCACAAAGACTTTGGGGTCTAGCGATGCACAGGCAACATCAAGCACCAAATCTTGTGTGCATCAAACTATATATCTTGCATTTAAGAAATTAAATCAGACAAGGAGGAATCTATATCTTCCCACTAGATAGTCACTCTATAGAATATTACTGGCAACTGCCCACTTTCTAGCTGAAGCGATTTAATAAGGATATGAGAGCTTACTTACAAGTTCATAGCCATGAGAGAAAAATAGTATTTGGCAGGAAAATAATTCAGATATAAATGTATTTAGACAGATAAATGTATTTCTACTTATCAAAAAAAAAATAAAAGATAACAACAATAAATGCAGCCTTACATATGATAAGCAACAAGAAGAGTTATGAATGAGCAGTCTTTATTGATAATGATTAGATGAACTGAGTGATCCAAGTCAGAGCATGAAGATTAAATATAGAGCAATGCTACTCTTCATGCTAAACCTTGTCATCCTCAGTCAAGCTTGTTGATGTGGCATAATTCAAGTGGCTTCTTCATCAACCACTTATATGGCAACCACTGAAAATGTGCCGCATAACAAGTGTGATTGGGAATGATAAAATCAGGATGAAGAACATTTCTCTTAAAGATAAATCTTTCATTAACCCCAGAAGTCACATCTGTGTAGAGGAACTACACCTAAAGTACACAGTTGAAACATACCTTTCGTTTAATAGGTGCAGGTGGGTTAGCAGCTGGCTTAAAAAATGACTCTAATCTGCCAAAAAAATAGTATTACTAGTAACATCACTGACCAAGAAAAAAGAAAACTTTGAGAGCTCATTCCCATTACTATAAGTGAGACCTACCGGCCCTGAGATGACTTGTTCTTGGCTGCTTTAATTTTTTCTATTGCCTAGACAAATAGACAAGCCAGGATAATTAAGCATAGATCTTTCCTTATCATTCCAAATAGCAATATAAACTCATGAAAAGCCAATTTAAGAACTTTATGGTGATGACAAAAGAGCACACCTTTGTCACTCTGTCACTGTTGAATCCATTTTCATTCACAAGAAAGGTAATCAGTCCCTGTATAAAATGACAAGACAAGGCAACCTCTCTAAAATGCCAAACATTTAAAACAAAACTTTATACTACAAGCAATTTTCAACAAAAGATGAATTACTTCTTCATCTGGAGCAGTCCACTTAATCTCAAGTTGCTCTTCATCAGTATAGACTAGTGGTTCTTTAAAAAGCTGCCGAGCCTCTTGGTATGGCCAATCATCTGGTATATGGAACCTAATTATAGAGACAATATGATTAAAAATTTTAAACTGGTAAAAAATAATGGAACAGAAGTATGCCATCATAAAAAATTATCCATTAGCTAGAACGCTCCATAAAATAATCAGATGTTAAATTTGCACAAGGTGGTAACATAGATCCATGTGATAATTAGACACATACTTTGTAGATAGAAAATCGTGTAACATGGGTTACATTTACAATAGCTGATAAAAATTAGAGTCAATAAGGAAGCTAGACTTTGCTATGTTTCCATGAAAGAAACATTACACAAACAATGGTAAAAATGGAAGAATCTCAAAGAAAATGCTATCAGATAAGTCACCAAGCATGCAAAGGACCTTTTTTTTTTTTTTTTTTTCCCATCGGTAAACAAATTATTTTTGATCAAAAGAGTAGGCAAAAGCCTAAGTATATGGGACATATACAATACCAATGCCCAAGCGTGCTAGTTTACTTATACAAGTAAATCATGGAAGGTCATGCCCTGAAAATCAATTACAATCAACCAATGGAGTAAAGGATTGAAAAACTAAGTTCTAAGCTCATCCATTGACCGCTTTTGGTCTTCAAAGCTTCTATCATTCCTTTCCTCCAAATGCGCACCATCATAGGCATATTGGTATCATCTTCCATATGGATGCAATTTGAAAATTGCCCCGAATGCCTCTCCAAGAAGCTAGGAGGTCACTTACCCTTCTCAGCATCACCCAAGCTAAATCCCAAACGAGCAAAAACTTCAATCCACAACGTCATGTCAATCTTACAATGAAGTAGTAGATGGTCAACGAACTCTCCGCTCTTCTTGCACATACAACACGAATCCATGACTATGATTCAACGTTTCCGCGAGTTGTCTAGAGTGAGAATCTTCCCCAAAGAGGCCGTCCATACAAAAAAATGCTGCCTTTAGAGGTGCCTTTGTCTTCCAAATGCTCTTCCATGGAATTGTATGTGTTATGCGTGGTCATGGTGTGGTAAAAAGATTGGACTGTGTATATCCCTTTCTTAGAGGAGCACCAAAATATCTTGTCCTCACCTCCCCCTGAGAAACGGGTGGAGTACACAAGGTCAAAGAACGCCGAAAATACATCAATTTCCCTATCTTGTACATCTCTGAGGAATGTAACATTCCATTGGGGAAGACCATTGGAGATGATTAATAGATCCGCAATCAAGGCTTCTTTCATTCGTGCTTTAGCCATAAACTTGTGGATAACTTCCTTGAGTTCCCTATCGCCACACCATACATCATGCCAAAATTTGACCTTCAATCCATTACCCAAAGTAAAGCAAGTATTTGCTGCATGTGTCCCAACCTCTTCTTATATGCTTCCATAGCCCTGCTCCATAAGACCCACTTACCTCACCATGGTTCCCCATGCTTCAATGCGATGAAGATTCTCCACAAGGCCCCCCCGTCCATAGTGATATCTCCATAACCATTTGCCAAGCAAGGCTTTGTTAAAAGATTTCAAGTTTCGGATTCCCAAACCTCCTTCTTTAATGGGAGAGCATGGCCCATTTCACCAAGTAGATTTTAAACTCGTCATGTGTAGCTGAGATATCTTACAACATAAAATGGACGGCATACTCTCCACATTAGAAACATTCCCTATTGACACTACTTTTGACTTGGCCAAATTCACCTTCAACCCTAATGAAGCTTCAAAGCATAATAGGAGAGCTCTCAAGGCTCTTAATTTGATCACGTCTAGCCCCACAAAAGATTAAGGTATCATCGGCGAATAATAAATGAGATATGTTGAGCGAACCGGTGATTGCCTCCCCCACTAAGAATCCAGATATGAATCCACCCTTCACAACACCTGAAATCATCTTACTTAAAGCTTCCATCACAAAAGTAAAAAGTAGTAGCGATAAGAGGCACCTTGTCTCAAACCTCGTGAGCTTTTAAAGAAGCCTTTTGGTGTGCCATTCACCAATATAGAAAACAAGGCATAGAGATACAGTGATGGATCCATGTACGCCACTTCGTACCAAAGCCACATCTCTCAAGCATGTACAGTAAAAATCTCCAATTGACATGATTATAGGCTTTTTCCATATCCAGCTTGCACAAAAGCCCCAAATATCCCGACTTGAGTCGACCATCTAGACATTCGTTGGCAATAAGTACTGAATTGAGGATTTTCCTACCTTTGACAAAGGCATTTTAGGCTTTGTTATTAATTTCTCCAACACTTTGCTCAACCTATTTGCCAGTATTTTGGATAGAATTTTGTATAACCCACCCACCAAGCTGATGGGAAAATAATCTTTTACCTCTACAGCATAGGCTTTTTAGGAATGAGCGCTATAAAAGTTGCATTTAGGCTTTTTTTCAAACCTTCCACTTCCCAACATGTTTGAAAAAAAGCCATAGAGAAGCCATCCAATCCTGGAGCTTTGTCGCCCGCCATGCATTTTAATACTTGCCTAACCTTTAACTCGTCAAACAGCCTTTCTAGTTGTTCCATTTCCTGTGAATCAAGAACATCAAAAGCAAGCTCATCTAGTCTCGGTCTCCAAGAAAATTGTTCCAAAAGCACACTCTCGTAGTAAGTGACAATGTTATCTGCAATCTCGGTTTAGTTGGAGGAAGCCACCGCATCTATCATCATCCCTTTTTTTTTATATAAGTTCAACAACATCTCTATCGCATTGTTTCTTCTATGTGAGTTAGCCACCCAATGGAAAAACTTAGTGCATCTATCCCCTTCCTTCAACCATACTGCTCGCGATTTTTGTCTCCAAGATATTTCTTCGAAAAGAGAAACCCGTTCAATGTCCGCAATCACTTGGGTTTTATGAGCCCTCCTTGCTTCAAATAGTTCCCTCTCCTCTTCCACTCCCTCCCATCCCTTGAGTTCCTCCAAAAGAGTATTTTTTTGGCCTTACACATCGCCAAACACTTGCTCATTCCAAACCTTCAAATCTTTCTTCAGGGACTTCAATTTGCAAGCCAAGATATGGCTGGGATTTCCATAAAAATGATAAGAAGACCACCATTGTCAGACTATCAAGAAATCCCTCCGACTTCAACTACATGTTCTCAAACTTGAAGTACCTTGGGCCTCTATGAAGACCTCCACAATCCAGGAGGATGGGAAAGTGATCTGAACACAACCTAGGAAGTCTCTTTTGAATAAGGTGCTGATGGTGTCTCCCCATCCGGTGAAATTAAAAATATATCAAGCCTTGACCAAGAAGGGTGTTCTTGGTTGCTTGACCAAGTGAATGAACCACCTGAGAGGAATATCCAATAAATCTAGTTTAGAGATGAAGTTAAAGAAGTCTACCATTGGTGGGTTAAAGCCAAAACCACCCAATCTTTCACTTGGGAATCGAGCGATGTTGAAGTCGCCAGCAATACACCAAGGTAGGTCCCATATGCTGCTTAGTCCAGCCAGCTAATCCCATAATAAGCTTCGTGTGCAATCTAGATTGGGTCCATAAACTCCTATGAAAGCCCATTGGTATCCATGCATGACATTCTTAAACAAGCAAGCTACCATAAAATGCCCCAAGCAATCCTCTATCTTTTCCACCACTCTTGTCCCACATCACTAAGATACCTCCCGACACTCCATTGGATGGTAAGTAATGCCACCCCACTTGATTACAACCCGACAAACTCCTAATAATGCAAAGGGGGATAAATGCCAATTTCGTTTCTTGCAAGCATACAATGTCTACCTTTTATTTACGAACCTAATTATTGACTTTGAGGCATTTTTCCTTCTCATTCAACCCCCTCACGTTCCAAGAAAGAATTTTTGGTTTCATAAAACCACCTCCGTAGCCTCTTCACAATCCCACACATCTGTTGGAGCATTTCCCAGGCTCAAAAGCTCACCTATTTCCAACGACAACAGTCTTTGGGGTGGAACAGAGGTGTTCTCATTGGTTTGGACAATCTGGCTGACTTTTTCAATGTCAAAAACCAGCCCAACTTCCATTGTGTTTAACGTCGGCGCCCCCTCCTCAATCGGGATTTCGACCACCAGCTAGCCGTCCTCTATTGGTCTGTTATGTGGTGGCCCCATCCAATAATTGACAGCCAGCGATGACTGTTGAGCAGCTCTAGAGGTCAACCCAAGCTTGAAGGTGGATTGGGCCACATGTTTGACCCGCCATCGCCAGGCCTAATGCCCTGTGGGTTCGTGGACTTTATGCTTACCCTTCTCAACCCAAGACTTTCTTGTTTCCCCCAAGCCCACATGTAAACCCAATGACAGAGAGACAAGTTGGGCCACTTCTGAGCCCTGGCCCAGGCCCATATCTTTGTCAATTTTATTTATTAGACCCATGAGCCTCTCCCTTAAATCTATCAGTTCCTCCTTCATGCCAAGTATGGAAGTCTTCTCTGCACCAATTCCCTTGAACAGAGAGCCACCATCCCTTCTTGCGTAAACACTCTTGGCTGGCGGTGTATCAGTCCTTGGCTCTCTACCCTTCTCTCCAATGGTAACTTCTTTCTCCTTCGATATCTCAATACTACACTCCAATGCTTGGTTCAACGCTATTCTTCACAGTATCGCTTCTGTTCTGCCAGCGTCACCTCTTATGGCTGGAGTAGATCCCACGACGGCCTTTGTGTGTCTTAGCAGCAGCTACACCGCATGTGGCTTTCTTCAGAGGTCGCTGGATGAGAGACTCAACACTCTCATATTTCTTCCCTATGGCCTTACCCACACATCTCACAGACTTCCACAACCAACTTTCTCCAACCTTGACCTTCAACTTCTTCGGGGATGATGATTATACTTCTCCTGCCACTACCTCTATACTCTACTATGGTCAAATATCTTACATAAGCATTAGAGAACCATATAAGCATTGCTATTGAAGCTGGAAGTTTTGATAAATTCCTTATTACTGTCCGATAAAGAACATTATTCCCAAGTCTGCACAACCCAGAACACTGTTGTAGAACTTATTACTAACCCAGAACATTCTTCCAAATGCTCGACTTCCATCATGCGAAATCTCAAATAACTGCCTCTATAAGAACTGCCTTCGTGGATCCCATCCTTAACAATTACGCCTTCTAATATCTTCCAAAATAATGCTAATCGTGAAGAGAAATACCGTTCATGGGGTATTGATCACAAGTAGCAAGAAAATGAAAGGTGTACAGAGAGAAAAACTGGAGAGATTGTTTTAAAATTAAATCACAAGGAAGTGCTCTTGAGGAGACTCGAACAAGCATGTCCCTTCTTTTTTTCTTTTTTTGATAGGTACCAAGTATGCAAAGGACCATAAGAATCCAGTCCAGAAATATAAATGCTTATGCAAGCATCTCTACAAGCAATGAAATAAGAACCACTGACTGAACTGGCTTTCAACTTCAGCTAATCTCTTTTTGATAGGTAATTCTCAACTTCAGCTAATATTTTTTTCATAAATAATTGTCAACATCAGCTAATCTTTTATTATAAATAATTTTAAACTTCAGCTAATCTATAAGGTAAGAGAATCATACTTACAATAAAAAAAAAAATTCAAAGATTTTATTATAGAAATGCAAAAGGCATAGCCCAAGTACACAGGAAAGGTAAGAGAATCATACTATAAATTGCAATCCAATTATTTTTCAGGCTATCAAAAGTTTGCTGGTTTCAAAAACAAATTGCACAATTAAGTTCATTTGAACATTGCTCTAGGTTTTTCTTTTTTTTCTTCCTTTTTTTCTTTTTTTTTTCCTTTCTTTTTTTTTTTTTCCTTCTTTTTTTCTTTGTAGTAATGAATCATTTTTTTATTGGCACCGGGTGTCTAGGACAAAGTTCTAACTAATATCGGGGATGCAAAAGCCCTCAGCAAGGAGTTTCCTACCAGTACATCTCAGGTAACTCAAGGGGAAATTCTCCCAGTCCAATGGGCCCTAGAAATTGTTCGCCTCCAAGGGTTTGAACCTTAGATGCTGAGGGAGCATACCACCAGACCAATACCATTACCACTTGAGTCAACCCCTAGGGGTTTAGTAATGTATCATTTCACCATGTTAGCTACATAAATAGAAGAAAGCATACAAACTGAAATGCAAGAAACACCTCTCTTTGTTTATGTTCTCCAGTATATTCTCGATAGAGCCATGTTGACGGATGAGCTTCAAAGCAGTCTGCCCTCCAATTCCTGTAGCAAAAATTACAGTTGCGCCATATACTAAATGCATGGTTCAGCATTCAAGACATACATGCAGGATATTAAAAATAAAAAATATTCAATTACTTGACAAATGCCATTACTTGAAAATTTTTTATTGAAAAGCAACACATCTGTTTGCGCATCATTTATTAGAGTGCTAATAATACTTTTTTTTTTATCCGTGCACATGCTAATAATACTCATAGCAGGCTGAATAGTGGCAATGAAAATCCAAAATACCTCGAATACTGTCACAGTAATCACATCCAGAAAGAATGCATAAATCAATGAATTGATCCATAGTAAGATTTAGTTCCTCCAAGGTCTGAAAATGTCATTATCAGAACAGTGAACTAATATAGAGAGCAATTATATCAGTTTTTTTTTTTTTTTTTTTATAAGTAGAGCAATTATATCAGATTTGAAAGTAGCAAGTACCTTTGCAACCTCAAATTCCATTACTGGGACTTTTCTTGAGCTAGGATCCATCAAATGGCGAAGGAACCGGGGAGCTCCAAATGTTAGGGAGTCCATGTCTTCTGAAGCCACAGCATAAACCTAAAAACAATCAAGTAACTCTTAACGTGTCATTTACTTTGAACATGTTGGACACAGAAGATGATGAAATAATCCATTGGAAGAATGACATGGAAAACACCATTAACCTGTTTCAAATTCAAATGAAAAAATAGAATAATCATTCTTTTCAACGAGGTGTACCCATAAACACAAAATAACCAACTTATCACAAAACAGATAGATACTTGCCTTTCCTGATTTGCAAAGTGCAGCACATTGTGCCTCTGCTTCTGAAGGAGCCTTGGAAATCAAAGCCACACAAATACATTACAAGAAGAATAAATTTGTGTACTCTCTTAATCTCACACCAACAGTAAATTATTTTAAAGAACATAATATCACCTCAATTACAGGCACTCCCATGAGTCTTAACAGTCTTTTGCAGTCCTCATTGTGCTGCTTTGTCACCTGCAAAAAGTAAGGAGTAGATGGCATCAAAAGCTCACACAAATTCTCACTTACCCTATACCTAACACCTTTCAGTTTTTCACTTGAAAACTACAAAAACAAAAAAACACTACAGTTCTGATTGTTAACATTCCACACTAGCCATGAACCCCGAAATAGCACAGCAAAGGAAAGGGATATGAGGAAAGAACCCACCTTCACTGTACGTTTACTGAATTTCTCTATATCTTCCTTATTCCCAGTCTGCAATGGAAACAAAAGGCAACTATGTTATACATGTAGTGAAGTACTATGAAACCAAATACAGTAGCAAGATGGAAAATGAACATTGAAATCAATATGCACTTACCTCCACGGCTTCCGCCAAATCCTGGCTAGCATCGGCCCTCTTCGAGTAACTAAACCAGTTAAAATGAAACTGTTATTTAGCATGCACATGTAATATTGTTAATCACATTAAATAAAGAATGTAAACTGAAAGAAAAATACCGTTTTGCCAGCTCTTGTTTTTTCAGATCTGGAGGCTTCCCATCAAAAACATAGCTGAATCCAATTTTCAACTTGCTTAGCAAGGCACACTTCACCCAATATACCAAGTATAACAACGTGGAAATAACAATGCCTACACTTGAAAAACTGTAGGAAAAAGTGGAAGGTAGAGAATGTAATTACACCGGCTTTATTCCAGCTTCCAGAAGTCTTATTGTCCGCGTAAACATGCCTTGCAGATGACTACAAATGGACCCCAAAGAAGACCCACATCAATTTCCACAAAACAAAGAATTCAAGTGAAGCCCATTCAACAATTAAAGACACCAAAAATACAAAATACTCTTAATTTAGCATAATCCCACCAAGACGTATTTATTTACTTGATAAAAGAGAACTCTGCGAAGGATACCTAGTAACTTCACCAGCCTCATTGGTCAGCATCTCAGTCCCAATTCTTCCCACAACAATCTGCACCAAAATTCAAGCACACCCGCATACTGAATCCTAATAAATACTCATTGATATTGACATAATTCATGTATAAATAACCGATTAACTCATCCAAAAAAGGAATAAAGAGACGGAGGGAAAATAGTACGGACGAGGAACTGATAAATGCTCATGCTGGCGTCGATAGCGACTTTGCGGCCAAAATAGCTCTCAAATTTCTGCTCCTTCATGGCCTTTGGGGCATTGTCCGCCAAGAGCTTTGTTAAACCCTAGTAGACCCATCATCAATTTACATCAAATGAATAAGTAAAAAATTCAGAAATTATAGAAATGAAAGAGGGGGAGGATGGAGTTGGAAAATCAAATACCTTTATACCCATTATTTGTGTGTGAACAGCAGTGAATCAAGGAGAGAAGAAAGTGTGGGAGAACAAATAAAAAACAAGGGTTTTGTCTAATTTCCCGCCCACTCTATTTTACTGTTCCTGATCTAGCACCCTTCACTTTGGGAGTTTAGGCTAGCGCTCAATATGATAAAGCGTATTATTACGGTCGTTTAACTGTTGTTTATTATTATTATTTTTTTAAAAGAAACATACTCATTTTATTAATGAACTAAAGTTACAAATATGACTTATCAATATATAAAAAATTTAGACTATAAGTTAACTACATATCAGCTCTGGGCTTTCCCACACACAGATTGTTTTGTGGTGGATATTGTCTCAACTTTTAAATAAACTCTCTCCTAAACAGAGAAATCGTTCTGTAAAAACAGAATTAAAAGGCCCTCAGTCCTCTCTAGGAGAATAAGTACAGGACACTACTATGGACATCAAATCCAATAGCCTATTTCTATTTTATTACTAACTAAAAACAAAACTACACCTAAATACAAAAATAACTACAGGACCCCAAGCACTAGTGAGACCCTAAACGTCACACCCACTGCGAGTATCGGCATCTCAAACCCTGACTAGACGAGCACCCAGCTCAAGCACGGACCACAACAGCCCGGCAGTACAACCACCGGCGTAATATCGCTCACCACTCTCGAACAGCTCTTGCCTCGGATTACGTCCGATCCAAAGGGTCAACACTACACTCGAGTCAACAAAATTAACAACAAAACAGAAAAAATAAAACAACTACAAAACACAGAAAATTACAGAACAAAAAAATAAACATTAAAGAAAACAGAACCAAAAAAAGGATGAACAGTGCTCAAAGGTTTGGCATTGGCGCGTGCAGGACACTGTTTTCTCAGGGAGGAAAACCGACGGTCAATCTTGGAAGCCCCAGAGTCAGAGAACCCAAAGAAGCAGAGCGTGGTGTTGGCAAAGGTCTCCTCGGTGGCGTGTGATGCACAGTTTCAAATACCGTACCGTACCGACCGGTACGGCCGAAATTTTCCGTACTGGCCACCGGACCGGTACTATATGTTATGCGTTTCATACCGGTCGAAATACCGTACCGGTACCAGCCGATATTTCGGTCTTTAATTTTTTATTTTTTTTTCATTTTTTCAAACTACAAGTTCATTTTTTTACTCTCAATTTAGACTAGACTATTTATAAATTATATATCTATGTATTTATACATAAATTATTTATATATAGACTATTATTTTGAAATATAATTTATATATATAATTTATTCATATATCGACTATCCTGAAACGGT
>QEOT01000148.1:170790-205743 GCA_003123785.1 Pterocarya stenoptera | reverse complement strand
TTTGTGAATAGTAATGAAATAGTTTAAGTTAGGATTTTTATTGAATTTTTGAGGAATGAGAGAGAAAAAGTTGAATAAAAATATTATAAACTTAAAATATTGTTTGGATATTATTTTTGTTTCCAAAATTGAAAAAAAGTTGTATTATTTTTTATATTTTGTTTGAAAGTTTGTAAAAGTTGTAATGATTAGGTAATAATTAGATAAAAAAGTTAAAAATTTCAAATTAAAAAGTCTTTTGTATTTGAGTGATACTTGAGAAGAAAATTATGAGAAGTTTTGAGATGAGATGAGATATTCTCAACTCATCTTACTTCCCAAATATAGCCGAAATGTCATGTTGTGAAAAATATCACACACACATACAACGGTAATGAGACAGATAGTGAAATAAATGTAGAAACACAAGAATCAAGTGCACACACACAATACACAGTATTTAACGTGGTTCGGTAAGTTGCCTACGTCGACAAAGTTGCAGAGAATTTTATTCAAGATGAGATTACAATCACACACAGTGAGTTACAAAAGCTTCACTCTACTTACACAAATCTCAACTTTATCTCTCTAGGACTTTTTCTCTCAAGACTGCTCTAAACCCTTTGCCTTTCACTATTCT
The DNA here is from genome assembly GCA_003123785.1 of Pterocarya stenoptera. Taxonomy (NCBI): domain Eukaryota; kingdom Viridiplantae; phylum Streptophyta; class Magnoliopsida; order Fagales; family Juglandaceae; genus Pterocarya; species Pterocarya stenoptera. The sequence continues at coordinate 205,124 of QEOT01000148.1, read as the reverse complement.
CTCAATTGGATACATAATGAATATAAAACATAACATATATATAGCAAACGACGCTGAAAACCCTAATCTGGCAAAAATAAGGTTCTTCGCTCAAGCGGGTGTCGAGCGCGCCGCGAGCGAACAACCAATCCAAGATTGGTTAGAGCAGACTATCGAGCGAGTCTCTAGTAAACTTTCTATCCAAGTTTCGCTCAAGCCAACTATCGACTGTGTCTCGAGCGAACTCACTGCTTGAGTTTCGCTCAAGCGACAGTTGAGTGAACAATCTGTCTACGCCTCTTCTACCTTACAAAACCAATCAGGCTCCATAACCCAACAATCTCCTTGGATACCTTTCTTCACATACTAGCCACTATCTCTAACATCATCCCTGCCTTATCACCTCTACAGCTTATAGCTCTCGTCTTCAAACCAGAAGACACACTAAAGTCGAGCCCAACTTCAATCTCTCACGTACATCACCCTCAATTAGCACATCTACTGGATGACTCACAACTCCCAGTGCGCTGAGAATATCCAGTCTCGAACTAACCTTGCAAACATTAGAGAATTTTTTGTTAATGTCCCCTTCTTCAATCTAGGCAACTAATCCCACCTCCTGTTGCTAACATTTTTTGTCTTCAGTTGACATGCTCATCTCCTATGCAGTCTTCACTTCCTCCCTGGAAGTCTAGTCAGCTGACTTTCAGCTTACTCCCACTTGCTTGATCTCTCGTCTCACAATATTTCACCTTTGTACTGAGGTTCATTACCATTTGTCAACAAGATGTTTGTCAAGGTAGGTGACCACTATAGAGGTCTGGTCGTCCTGACAACTCTGTGAGCATCAACTATAAGTGTAGAGGTCCCTAGAATACCAGACACTCTATCCTCGTCTCTCACACCTCTGCTCTGCACTTTGATCTCGAGAGATTTCTCCACGCTTACATGAGTAAGTGCAAAGCTTACTCCCTTTTACATCCTCATCTTGTTCGCGCGACCAAGCCTGCTTTGCTACAACTTTGCATTTACCTGCACATGACTGGACCTTAAGGTCAAATAAAGAGTGTTAGTCTTCTTACCATGCGCCAAGACCAATGCACCCTTTTTTACCTTCCACGCTCCTTCAGAAAATGGTACTGTATGAGCGTTGTTGTCAAGACATCCTACAAAGATCATGCTTTTCTTCAGATTTGGAACGTGTTTGACTTGCTGCAAAGTCCACACGCATCTGTTAAGAAGTGCGATGTGCATATCGCCCACCCCATTACGTCCATTGCCTTTCCATCAATTGTGTACATCTTCGCAAAATCACGAGCAACATAGTTATGCATGATCTCTCGATGTGAGGTGTTATGGAATGAAGCCCATGAATCAATCATCCAATAATCAACCGGGCAATGCACTGCAAGAAATAAAAAGTTTTATATTTCCTCAGCCACTGTGTTCACAGCGTCACCCTTAGTTTGTTTCTGATTCCGACAGTCTCTTTTATGTGCCCCGACTTACCATAATTCCAGCAAGTGATCTGCTACACAGATCTCAACTTACTTCTGCCTCTGTTCTTGGACCTAATAGGTCCCTGACACTGACCGTCAACATTCAAGGCCAAATTGATACCAGAAAACTCCCCAGAGTTTTCATGCGTACCTTTTAAACAAGAATCATGTCACATACATCATCCTAATTCAATTTCATTTTGCCAGCTGAATTACTTACCGTCATCTTCATAGCCTCCCAACTATTTAACAATGATGACAACAGAATCAACGCTCTAACCTCATCATCAAACTCAATATCTACAAAAGAAAATTGATTTGTGATCGTATCAAAGTCATTCAAGTGTTGGGCAATAGACGTACCTTCTGACATTCTCAGATTGAACAATTTCTTCATCAGATGCACCTTGTTATTTGCAGACGGCTTTTCATACATACCAAACAAAGTCTCCATGAGATCCATCGTGCTTCTCTCCTTAATAACGTTTTGCGCCACTAATCTAGACATGGTGAGTCAAATAACCCCCAGAACTTGTCGATCCAACATATTCTAATCAGCATCATTCATACTCTCTGGCTTTTATCCCAATAGAGGAAGATGGACCTTCTTCCTGTAGACATAATCCTCAATCTCCATTCTCTAGTACCTGAAGTTCGTGCCATCAAACTTTTTTATTCTAACCTTCACTATGTCTCTTGCCATCGTTCTCCCTTCAGACTCGAAGCTAGGCTTTTGATACCAGTTATTGTGAAAAACACCACACCCACACAAAGATAACGAGATAAACAGTGAAATAAGTGCAAAAACATAATAATCAAGTACACACATGATATAAAGTATTTAACGTGGTTTGACAGCGTGCCCACGTCCACAAAACTGCAAGAAATTTTATTCAAGAAGAGATTACAATCACACAAAGTGAGTTACGAGAGCTTCACTCTAATCACACAAATCACAACTCTCTCTCTAGGGCTTTTTCTCTCTCAAGCGTGCTCTACACCATTTGCCTCTCACTGTTCTCTCAATTTGATACATTATGAGCATAAAACATAATATATATATATTGCAAACGACGCTAGAAATCCTAATCTGGTAAAAATAGGATTCTTCGCTTGAGCGAGTTTCGAGCGTCCCGTGAGCAAATAGCCAATCCAACATTGGCTTGGGTGGACGATTGAGTGAGCCTCAAACGAATTTTCTATCCAAAATTCGCTTGAGTCCATTGTCGAGCACGTTTCAAGCGAACAATTTATTTGCACCTCTTCTAGCTCACAAAGCCAATTAGGCTCCATAACCCTACATGTCGATGTCTTGAAAAATAGAAAAACTCAAATAGAGAAAAAGAATTGGCTAGCAAACAAGTCGCGAATGCTCATGGTTATGGGACCAACCCTAGGCTACCAATCGTAGACCATAAGCTGGGCCAGGCCACCATGATGGCCTCAGTCCCATACCACATCCAAAGGGCAAGGGAAAAAAACGATGAAATGAATAAAGAAGAACAAGAGCACATGGTAAACGCACGATGAAAATGAATGTGTGGGTCGCTGCAAAGGAGCCAAGAGAGAGAAAGAAAAAGACACTAGAAATGATTACATGAAGGTGGTCCGGCCAAGTCCCTTTATACGTGGATATGTGTGATTGTGTGTTGTGAAGTATCCTGAGTGGGATATGCATTACTTCTTGCCAACTCATGAAACCAAACCAACTGATCATGCATATATATACGTGGAAATGATTTTTGTGTATCTTCTTATTCTCTCAAAATCTTTTTCTTTTATTCTTCTTCACAATAAAAAAAAGTCATATCAACGATTGTACACAATTTAGTGCGTTAAATCGCTTCTACCTAGCAAATCCTTTGGAATATAAGTCGTGGGGATGGGTGTGTCCCATTTGGTTGTATGTATTTATGTGTGTGCAGGAGCAAAACTTATACGCAGTGGCATCTTCAAATTTCAAAAAATCATCACAAAATTGATTTTTAAAGGTTTTTCTTTAGAATAAAAATTATATATATAACTCTGTTTTTCCTTTGTTTTCAATATATATATATATATTATATCCCAATACCATAACCCAATATATATATATATAAATATATGAGTAATTCAATTTTAAACCGGTTTACTCTCTAACACCGCACACTAGTGATATGGCAAACCGGATTTCTTAAAAACATGGTCTAACGAACCTCTCTCTCTCTCTCCTGTCGAATCTGTCTTCTATCTCTCACTCTGCAAAATCCCTCTCCCCCCCTCCCAAAAACCACTACCCCCACCGAATCTGCTCTCCCCCTCCCTCATTTCTTTGCTCTCCTCCTCCCTTTATCAAATCCCTCTCCCCTTCCCAAAATTGAAGTTCAATCACTCGAGAGAGAGAAAACGAGTCCCAAAGTTTTCATTACCCAGAAAGACGTGGAAGAATCGACTATGTTTTGTGGCTTTCCTCTATTTTTGGGCTTAGGTCATATTGATTTTTTTTTTTTTTTTTCTGCATATGGATTTTCTCCAAAAGGTGTAAACCTTCTTTTCCAAATAGAAGCTTTTCTTTGCTCAATTCGACTTTATACTAAAGTAAGTTCAGCTATTGACAACTGGGTCTTTACTTCTTTCTACTCTTCTTGCTATTCTTGATGATTGATGAATGATGTATATTTCTTTTCTTCGAAAAAGTATGGAAAAGCTATCGAAGAACAGGTTTGTATATTTTTAAGATAGAAGAGGGAGAGAACTCGAATGGACTTAAAGTAAAGTAAATAAAAATCTTACTAACTTATAACAGACAAACATGCTCCAAAGAGAGAGATAAAGGGATATGGAAGAGAGAGAGATGTGTTGTTAAGCAAAAGAGGAAGATATTAAAACACAAACAAACCCAGAAAGGCAGGGAATAGAAAAGGAGGGGCATTAAACTCCAGGGAATAGAAAAGGATTTAAAAGAAAAAAAAAAAAAAAAGTCAGATCAGCCCGGTGTGTAGTGGTGGAGATTGAATAGACTAGATTTCGTTTGTTTTCAGAAAACATCTCATCTCATTTTAATTTTATCATTACACTTTCTTAACTTCTAATACAAAATAAAATAAACAATTTAATTTTTTCAAATTCATCTCATCTTATCTCATATAATCATTATAATTTTTCTAAATCCTAATATAAAATAAAATAAATAATTTAACTTTTTTAAATTTTAAAATAAAAATAATATTAAAAAATATATTTTAATAATTTTTTATTTAATTTTAATTTCAACTCATCTCATCTTATCTTAAAAAATAAACAAAGTCTAGAGTGAAATTAATCATATATATATATATATATAAACGTACCATCAATCATTACACTTAAATGGCCTGCCAATGCCTATCTGCGATAAATTTATTTCTTTGATTTAGATAAAATTACAAGATCAACGTCATACAAGATTTGACTTCAGTTGTTGGAATTGAATTCGTTGGAGGGAAAACATATATGAGTAATGTTATAAGGTATCGTAGAGTGTATAAATATGATGTAGTCATTTTAAAAAAGAGTAAGATTTATTATTTAAAAATTAATTTTTTTTTTCATGTGGATCTCATATATAATAATTTTTAAAAAAATAATTATATAGCACTTGCGCACTCACGACTGCAACTATCATTTTTCATCATATATATATATATATATATATCCCATAATTATAAAATATAAGGATTCAACATGTTCCTTATCCAACGAATCTAGTTCTAACAAAAACAAGACTTGAGTTAATCCAAATTGTTTTTCCCTATGTTTCAAAAATGTTATTTTATAATAGCCTTTTTTTATTAATTTTTCAAGGGCACAGTATTTTTTCTTATGTACTTAATTACTACTTGCTAATTACTATCATTATATCAATTCCCATTTTCACATAAGATTCTAAAAGCAACATTTCTTAAAGTTTGTCTAAAGTAAAAAAATCTTTTATCAAGTAGCATTATTGTTAATCTATTATTATTGTTGCTGCTGTTCTTATTATTGTTACTATTACTATTACCATAATCATCATTATAATTTCCTTCCATGTGCATTTACAATTTTGCAAACAACACCCTCACGTTTTTATGGACAGAAATTTCTGGTGAATATATGGAGTGTACGTACTAATACTCATTACAAAAATACTATAATTACAGGACCCTTCATGAAGAAGGCCGCTAGGTGCTTCTGGTTAGGTTTGTAAGTTTTTTCAAACATAAAATTCTCATCTTATCTTATCTCGTCTCATCATTACGATTTTTTTAAATTTTTATATAAAATATAATAAACAATTCAATTTTTTCAAATCTCAAAATAATAATAATATTAAAAATGATATTTTATTTAATTTTTAACTCTCATCGCAAACTAAAAATTTTCATCTCAACATCCAAATCTAAGCAATCTTCTCTCCTTCTCTCATGCACTTGCAATACACGTTAACGTGCATCCCAAGAGCTTTTACATTAATCAAAAGATGTCCCACGTGCAAGAGTTTGTTTTCAAAACTAAATTGATTGGAGAAATGCATGCTTTAATCACAAAGGAGTTTTATATAAGTAAACTTACAAACTTGTTAAGGATGTATTCCACTGCCAACTCTTGCTACCTGCAACTAGCAAAGATGGTAGCTTGGTATGCCTGATGCTCTTGATCCGATGTTTAAGTCAGTGATATGTGAAATTAGATACCACCAAAATAGTGATCAAGAAAGATTATGTTACCTGCACATGATGTCGGCTTACTATATATATAGACGTAGGTAGTTAATAGTAGATATTAAGTGAAAAAGTAGTGGTTCTATCCAAATACAATACCTAGAGGAGTTGAATAGGTATAGTTCAATTTTTATGCTCTATTCAAAAATATTGCTAAACAAACAAATAATCAAAGAAACAAATCACACACATAATCAACACAGAGATTTGGTCACGAAGTGGAAACTTATTTAAAGAACGTCTTCAAAATCCAAAACCATTTCGGGTGTAAGTCACCACCTCAAATCTACTATAAAAACTTTAATTTGTTACAACCAATTTAGAGATACTCATAAAACTTTTATAGTTCCTAAACTTGGCTTACAACACGATGAGTGACCTACTCGATCTCTACACGAATGTAGTGTGCCGGAACTCTGACCTTTCTATAGTGTTTCACTAGAATCTCTCGATCTTTGCAGCAACAACAGCTCCGAAAACCTTCCAGCCAATGACCACGTCCACATCGGTGGACTCAACTGTGTTTTCTTGAATGTGATATGTTGGAGGTATATTTTCCAAGAGATATTTAACTTTGAATGTGGAGGGGAGTCTCTCTCAAATGCTCTTGGAAGGAGGCTCTGTTTTGGCTCTCTAACTTCTGCCAAAGGGCAGAATAAAATGTTCTATTTATACCTCCCAAGAAGTGAGGCGCTCAAATCCTTGGAAAAATTAGATTTTCTGAATACTGGCTCGAGCGACGTGTCAAGCGAGGGTCGAGCGCAAGTTGCACTTCAGTAGCCGCTCGAGCGCTATGTCGAGCGAACTCTTTGTATGAGTTCTGCTCGAGTCGTGTGTCGAGCATCTGTCGAGCGAACTCTCTGTATGAGTTTCGCTCAAGTGGTGTGTCGAGCTCATGTCGAGCACATACTTTGAAAACCTCTTGTATGTGTTCTGCTTGAGCCGTGTTGAATTCACTTGACCCCCTTTTCACTTTGACGCACTTCAACATTTGTTACAATACAATTTTACAAAGGTAATTTTCACAAGAATATGCTAACACACTCATTTTTTACATTAACATTAAGGATGATCATCCTTTTGGGTCTTATCTCCATGTTCTCTTGATTTGATGTTTGTCCTAAGAAAGTTGAATTCACCCCAACTTCATGGATCAATTATCCATTCTAACTCCTTTGGTGATTACGAGATGGAGTTGTGTAGGTCATTAAGACTTCAACGACTCGATCCTCACCACGCTCTAAGTTGGGCCCTCCTTTTATCGAGGGCAACTCAAGTCCCTCCAAAACTAATATAGATTGATGTGGTATGTCAGGTTATAAAATTTTTTTTTTTATAAAGTAGATCAAACGCATCACATGTAGTCATGTTAGTTTATGAATTTATTTTTATAAAATCCTTTTATTACAGTAGCACGATTGATAATATTGATTAAATGATAATAAATAATATTTACTTTAAGAAAATAACCGGATTGACCCGTATATTATGTTTGTATATTTATATTTATATATATATATATATAATGGCTCACATGGGACGGCTACATTTTTCTGTTCTAAGATTGCTTATCTGCTAGGTCATGAGAAGATCTGTTAGTACTGCACGTGTACAGCGTGTATAGTTGGATTAATTTACGGTTAGCTTGAAAGCCTTCATCTCCGCCGTAGGTTTGTAGAATGCGACAGTTTTGTAACCGACCGATTATTTGACACTCTGGTTGAACTGATTCGTACGACCGACGGCCTGACGCGCTTTTTTACAGTCGTGGAAGCCACCTCATGCATACTGGATAGTGGATATTTATAAGGAGATAGAAGGAAAGCATTACATGATTTGGATTCCACAAATTTACCACTTTAAGATATTTTTTAAATGAAAGTAGATAGGTTATACCATTTGAATTAAGATAACGATATTGATCTCGTCCTCCAAATATATAATTCTTTTCCTTTTTAGTATCATGAATCCTAATTGATTGGTCTCTAGAGTAAAAATAGAATACAGATATCATCGATGGCGTGTCACAAGACAATTTTCAATTGTTTGATCCACTTTAACTTTCAAGGAGAGTGATTAAAAACTTTTGAACGTAATAATTATTAGCTAGCTATATATGTCTAGAATTAATGTAAATAAATAAGGTAATTAGACAACAAGATATGTATTTGCAATCGACTTAACTTATAAGATAACGAACGTTTGGATTGTAAATTAATATAACTCAATTATAAATTGATGGGAAGAAATTAAGGAGGAGCTAGCACATGATGATGATGACAAAGAGAATATATTAATGTATTATTATATATATATATATATATTTTTTGTGAGCCAGCTACGAAAACCAAAAGCGAGATTTTTTAATCAAGCTAAGGAAACGGCCGACGTTATTAGGTGCATTTATCCAACGCGTCGGACGCATGGGGGCTCTATATATCCCACTGACCGACGTTGCAGTACTCTATATCTCTCACACAATTAATAGCAGTTGCATAACTCCCCGATCTCTCTATCTCTCGTTGATCAGTTCAGGCCTTCCAATTTTTCTCTTCCACAAACAGTAACCCAAAAATGACAAATGAAGGCACCGCTACCTGCGTAGACATCATCTTGGCCATAATCTTGCCTCCTCTTGGTGTCTTTCTCAAGTTTGGTTGCAAGGTCATGATCTTTCTTTTTAACTCGTTGACGTCTTACTATAAATATGTGCGTGTATGCGCTTTGTGTGTATGTGTATATATATGTCTATAGTCATATATTGATTAGATATTAATTGAAGTGTTGATGGCGTGTTTTCATGGGGGTGATTCAGGCGGAGTTTTGGATCTGTTTGTTGCTGACCATCTTGGGGTATATCCCTGGGATAATTTATGCTGTCTATGCCATCACCAAGATGTGAAGTACTTGATTTTTCTTGTAAGCAGTATACATCTCTCTGCCTCAGTACGTACTCTGATTTCCTGATCTCGCGCCTCGGTTGTGTTCGATTTTCATTCTCTCTTTCCAATTTCCTTGTAGCTTCTTGTTATTTTTCTTCTGTTTACTTAGTGATCATCATAGATATTCAATGCATAAACTGGTGATTTTGTCAGAATAAATTATCGAGTTACGTATACGTACATAGATATAAAATTTAATCTGTTATTTGTGCTGAATTATATAACATATATATATATATAAATTGAGGTAGTACTGATACGCATATAATAAGCCATATATTAATCCATATATATATATATATCATGTTGGAATGATGGGTGAGATATTTATGGTTTTCCTGGGGTGTGTATGGATTGTTTATATATGCATTAATATTTTATTTATTTAATTATTGGCCGGGTAACATGATCTGGTCTTATCGTTTGTACTGAGAGATTGTAACTAGCATGATCCATTTTGAAGGACAGTATGTTAAAACAAAAGTACGAGATAGTGGTCCCAAACAGAAGGCCTTATATTTTATAGACCTTGGCGTGACTTGCACTTGTATATGTTTTTCATGATCCTAATAAATTAATAATTATGACTAATTTAGTACATGTGGACTACCTTAATTTCTGTAATTATGAATGATATTAATCGTGCTGGTTTTTGGACAGGTGGAGGTGAATTAATAATTAAGCGCATCCATGCCTTTCCGTTTCTGATTTGGAGTTCGTTTATTTGTAGCCACAATGGATGGACGTACAGTTGAATCTTCGTTTAGTGTTGAATTCATGTCCCTTTTTTTCCCCTCGCTCTGGATCTCTATATATGGTTTTTCCTTTTCTTTGTACTTGCCGTGCATGTAAAGGGTTGGAATATTTGTAATTTTGTGATGAATTAAGACGATGGTAACGGTACCACTACTGGATCTTAAAACATATTCTTATATATATATATATGTATGTTAATGTGATTGTGTTTTTATCCATGGAGGCATCATTCCTTCTATTGCGTGCTTAGTAATTAAGAAAAAAAAAAAAAGGAAAGAAAGAAGGAAATAATCATCTTGCTCATGATAGCTAGCTAGCAACCACAATACTTTTTATTGTTTATTTTCGGATGGTGTTAATTAAGATGCCCTTATCCGTTACGGCCGGGGATACTTTTTAGCTACCGGTGACCCATTATCTAATGCAACAAATAATTTAATGAGACACGATTATTATGACGACGATGGGTCTTTTGGACAAATTAAGAGCTGAAGATCAGATCAGTAGAACAAACAAGAAAGGAAGATGCCTTATTGCATTACCCAAAAGCACTTTCATATATACTTTTGTTTCTTTCCCTCAACTAAACCGAAGCTGCCCTACCATGGTGTGACACCCCAACTACTAATTATTTAAACCCTGATTTGGATTCAGTAGTTGAATGAGATGATCTCACCGGACAACTCATCTCTTAACCTAACAGTCAAAACAAGTTTTCTCATAATATTTCAAATTACTTTCAGAATACGGCAAACAAGGGTAAACGGTGAGTACTTTTCAGATTTTTTTCCAGTAGAAAAGGAGGAAACAGTTGAAAAAATATATATTTTATTTTTATAATAATAAAATATAAAATAAATTGATTTTATAAATATTTCATAATTATTTAAAAATGTTGTAAATAAAATATATTTTTATTTGATATTTTTTATATCTTTTGATTTTATAAAAATATTGTCATCTTATAATATTATTATGAATTATATTATAAAAAAAATTGGGTATGTAATTTAAAAAATTATTATTAATTATTAATAAATAAAACAAAATTATTATAAATATTATACAATCATAAAACAAAATTGTCATCATAAATATTATACAATCTCTCAAACCACTTAAAGTCATCTCTATCTCCACTTTCAATCCAAACACACAAAATTTTTAAAAATCATTTTTAACTTATCACAACTCATAAATCTCATTATTATTTGAAAAAACAAAATGAGGATATTTGAGGTCACATACATGAATCTAGGACTAACAGATTTTTATACTACATGTGAACCTGACACAAATCTAACGTAAAAATTAATGAGCCATGACCGAAATGTTTGATACATTTAATTAAGTACGACCCAAACTCAAATTGATACGATCCAAACCTATAATTTTTAATATAATTCTTATTTTATGATTTGAAAAAATTGAATTATTTTTTGTGTTTTGTTTGGAAGTTTGAAAAAATTGTAATGATTAGGTAATGATTAGATGAAAAAATTTAAAATCGAAAAGTGTTTGTGTTTTTGATGTTTAGATATTAAGATAAGTTGAAATGAGATAAAATGAAATGAAATGAAATGAGAAAAAAGATTCTTAGTGCATGTTTGGGATTGCGGTGGGAAATATAATTTATAACTTTAGGACTTATGTCTTATAACTTAAGTAATAATTTTTACCATTAAAAAGTTATTTACTGTTTGGTAACCATGTATTTAAAACAGTTCAAAATATATTATATTTGTGTGGAAACAAATTAAAAAAGTCATTTATGATGTAGAATAAACGATGGTTTGGTTTTTTTATTTATTTTTATTTTTTATTTTATAAATTATGAACATATCATTGAAGGTTTAAAAGTTGTAATTATCTTAAAATAATCGTATGGACATTTTCGCTCATTGACAGTCTTTTAAAATTTGAATTACGTTTCGCATTATCCGAAAAATCATGTTTGAAGAAAAATACCAAAATGATAATTTTCTCAAATGTATTTTTTAACTTATTTGAGATTAAAAAGTACTTTAATATGTAACTCCAAACAAACTAATTTTTTCATTAAAAAACTTTTAAAGTTATTTAAATACTTTTAAAGACTCGACACAACTACAAATAGACCTGAAATATCCAAACCAAGTCTTAACGCTGGTCCTTCAAGAGGGGAAATCAAGAAGTTAATTATCTCGAGCTTTCCACCCCAAAGGGAAAAAAACCATCCAAGGCAAAACTCCTCCTCCAAACTCTCAGATTTTAAAATGCTAAAATTCATTGGGAAGTCCTTGGTGGCAAGCAAATCGGGAACACCGACTACGAGATAGGAACCACTTGGCGTCTGACGCAAGTGGTGCTTTCCAACTTGAGTTGCTTCAAATCTAAAAAAAAAAAAAAAAAAAAAATAATAAATAATAGTAATTGGTCAAAAGCTCACGAGTACTGTTCCTCAATTTGTCATAACAATAATAGTAATAAATAAAAAAAATCGATATCTATAAATTGACAAATAATCTCTAATCATATATATCCATGTCCGAAATTGATCTCAACGCGCATCCATCCGCACCTTGTCTGAGATATGAACTCAAAAAGGAACAAGAAAGAGCTACACGGTCACGCAATTAATCTTTCTAACCTGGCCGGCAGTGAGGCATCCACATCGGCATCGTCAATTATATAACAAAGACTATAAATATCAAATGGAGAAATTAAGGATTGCGTGGTAGATTTGTATATCATCTGAATCCACAAGAAAATGGAAATATATATATATAAATATATATTTATATTAGGTAGGAAGAAAGAACTTGAAGAATCCACAATGCTAGCTAGGTGACAAGATCTCAATATTGTACTCGAAATATACATTTCTGATTATATATACATGTAATGGGAAGAAAAATTCTACTTGTCATCTCCTATACTATATACCTACATGTGATTTTTCATTTTTATCATTCTATTTAAAAACATAATTGATGTGTAAATATGAATATTTAAATAGAAAGACAAAAATAATAAATTATATATTAGTGTGTGGTATAGAGATGATAATTAATATTTTTTAGTATGAAAAATACTAATAATGTCTTCTAAAATGGATTCTCATCCCTTATAAAATGGATAGAATACAAAACACCATCACAAACTGATGATCAGCTTGTAGATCATAGTTTTAGCTTCGAGACCCAACTTTTTAGACTTTATTATTTGAAGATTGTATTGAGGAGATATGATTGAATATGAAATTATCGACCTAGATTCAAAATAAAGTATGTTTGAAACATTAGGCCCATATATGGTTTGATAAGTCCAAAGTATTGTCGAACCAAAACCCATTTATTTTTGGTTGTTAAATTCGTGATAATTGGAAACCAGCCCCATTTATTACTCCTAAATGGATCCAACTAATAGCAACATGTTGTAAAATTTAAAAAAAAAAGTAGTAAGAGAATTGAAAGATCACAATATCTAGAATTAGTTCTTAGAAACTAAATATTATCTCTCAACTTCTTTGTTGTGAGTCTACTACAAATGCTCCTCAATACACCCTTTTATAGGTATGGATGATTCGTGATATTAAATGAGTATATGAACTTAGGAAATGACATTACATGAATCAAATGGATACATGAACATGGACAAAGGGATCCATGAATATGGAAGAATTCTAATGGTCATCCATCAAATAAATTTCATGTATTTTCAACACTTTTATTTAGATGACCATACACAAAGAATATGTCTCGTTAAAACCTTGCCAAAGAAAACTCAGTGGAAAAAACTTGTGGCGAAAGAAAAAGATTATAACATTTTAATGTGTCTTTGAATGCTTTAGGATTGCCTCATTTAAACCTTGCAAAGGAAAATCCTATGAGAAAAACCTTAGCAAAGGAAAAAGAGTACAATCTAGATGATAATTAACTTCCCCTCATAGGTATGCAAATCTTCAATTGTTCATGATGAAAGATCCTTGAACCGTCGTATTCCAATATTGCGTACCAACTTTTTGAATGTTGCAGTTGATAAAATTTTAGTGAATAAGCCTGTTAAATTATCACTTGACTGTATTTTCTTGACATCAATATTACTACTCTTTTGAAGCTCGTGTGTATAAAAGAATTTTGGTAAAATATATTTAGTCCAATCGCCTTTGATGTAGCCGCTTCTTATTTACATAATACATGCCATATTATCTTTGTATAAAATTGTTGAGCCATCTTTAATTATGGATAAATCACATTTTTCTTAAATAAACTGAATTACTGATCTTAACCAAATACATTCACGACTTTCTTTCATGTATTGCAATACTTTCTGAGTGATTGGAAGAAATAACTACTATTGTTTGTTTGACATATTTCAATGAAATAAATATACCTCCATATGTAAACAAGTATCTTGTTTGAGAACCCCATTTATGCGGATTAGATAGGACTCAACGTGATATGAATGTTTTCCTGGTGCGTCATTACAGGATAGGTTGGTGTAAAACAAGAAAAACCACCACATCCGTCAAGCGTTTCCCTACATGTACTCGTGAAGATCAACTGTTGATTCCATACATACGGCCATGACCCACTTGATGTAGCTTACAAGAAACGAAAAAAAAAATGCACACTATCGCTGTGAAAACAGCAGAGTATAAAAACCAGACGGAAAGAGAGAAAGGGGGTATAAACAATACGCAGATGGTAATCCAAATTATTAATCAACAATATCTCCACCACTAAAATAATTTGAACCACATATATATAGTATCCAACTTGAGCACTTCCTCATTGAAGTACACGGTATCAATAATCAATGGGCACTCACAAGGAATGGATGCTGGCAAACCCCACACTCAATGGTCTCAGAACCCGAGCTGGGTACTTGGACCTGCAACAATCCACATAAAAAACTAATAATGTTACAGTTGAAATCTGTATTTAATAAGGGAGGGGGGTCCCTAATAGGTTAAATTATTCTGACCTGCAAATGGACAGTGCAGATTGGACAGGCAACTTCCTTCATCCGCCTCCCAGATCCATCAGACTTGGAGCCTGTCAAAGGCAAACCATTCCAATGAGCACATCATATACAATTTCCCTTCAAATTAAAAGATCGGCGTTTCGGCCAAGAGCCTGAGGCATACAGCCTCCAAATAGAAAACCTGGGTTCAAAACCCCCCCACCCCCATTGTATAAAAAGAAAGAAAGAAAGAAAGAAAGGAAAAAAAATAAAAAAAAAAGATCGGCATTTTGCTCGACCCATTGATCAAATCCCAAGCCGTATTTGTCAAAGTCAAGATATAACCAAAACAACATATTTCCCACATTGGCCACAGTCCAAGCCAACTGAAATAATGTGGCTAGCTCTAGGTATCACCACTTAAGCTGAAAGCCTAAATAGTCCGCTACGTAGTCTGTAATAACAATTATATAACAAGAACAATAACTCCTATAACAGAAGATACCTGATGATGCCCTTCGATTCCTTTCCATTTCCTCCTGTTACATACAATTACAAAAAAATAAAAATAAATAAAAACAATCACAAGTCAATTCGAGCACATACCAATTTACATACAAATATAACTGAAAGCTGTACCCCACTTAACTAGTTTTCAAAATTGCAAACATGATCATCCAAATTCACAAAAACAGTTTTAAGGATCATTGAAAATAGCAAAGACAACAACAGTAGCACAACTTACGTGAAGCTTTTTGGCAAGATCCTCATGACTCTGCACTGCTACAGGTTTACTAGCACCTTCCTTGGCATTACTCAGCCTCTGAGTCACTTCTGCCTGTAAAGAATAAGGACACTGTCAGAACCAGTATCGTTAATGCACAAGGCCATCATAGTTTGCATGACTAGAAATGAGCAAACACCGCAAATACATCATAAAATGAATTTTTATTGCTCAAACCTTTTGAGTGAGAGAAACCGAGTTTTTTTTTAACAAGTAATAGAACTTCATTGATAGGCACAAAAGGTATAACTCAAGTATACAAGTTGCATACAAAAGTTACACCTATCTAGTAGATGAAAAAGATACTAGAAATTCATGCAGGTCAAGTCCATTAAAGTCAAAAGATACAATCCAAAGGAAAAGGGTGTTGATAAAGAAATTCTTTCGATCTTCTGTCATCCACTCACAATACTGTTTTTTGATTTCTTTCATTCCAGATATATTGTATGAGACAAATATGAGCCATCTTCCTTTGCAGCAATTTGTGGACTACCACCTAGTCTTCTCCAAGAACAAAAAAGAAAACTCTGAAATACTTTAGGCTTGACCTAAGCCAATCCCACTTGCCTGAAGAAATCTGGCCACTGTGTGCTTGCAATATCACAATGAAGAAGAAGACAATCAACTGGCTCCCCATTTCTTTGGCACATACAACACCAGTCTAAGACAACGACATGTCTCTCTTAAAATTATCAGTTAATGGTGCCTTTGTTCGCCAAATGCACTTCCATCGAAATGGAGGGTAAAAATAATATTAAAATAATATTATTTTAATATAAATATAAATAAAAATTATATTAAAAATTATATTCTAACAATATTTTAACTTTATATATTTTTTATTCAATTTTTTCTCTCATTTCCCAAGACTCAAAAAATACTTAACTCAAACTATCTCACTATTATTCACAAAGCATCTTACTACTATTCACAAAATTATCATCTCATCTCATTCCCAAAACATCCATTTAGAGAACTTCCCCCAACATTTCCTAATATACTTCCATAGGCCTAACCGTACGACCTGTGGACCTCATTTGAAGTCCATCCACCCGAACAGCCTCCAGTTTGGAAACGACCACATCTCTCCATAGAGCATCTCTCATTATGATAGCACCATAGCCTAAATGCTAACTTGATAACACTTAAGCCTATGAAATCTGGGCAGTAGATATTAAAAATTACATGCCTATTAGTTTAGTGGCAGGAATTTACAAGATCATTTCCAAATTGCTTGCTAACATACAAAGTACGGTGGTTGAAAAAAAAATTTTGAAGCCTCACAATGTTTTGGTTGGAGTGAGATGGATTTTAGATTCTGTTCTTATTACCAATGAGTGCGTAGATAGTAGGCTTAAATCTGGAGTGTCTGAGGTGCTATGCAAGGTGGAGATCGAGAAGGGATATGATTGGGACTTCCTATCATATCTTTTACAAAGATGTGGATTTGGGAGAAAATTGCAATTTAAATTTCTAGTGAGTTTCTCTATTCTAATAAATGGTACTGCTTTTGATAATGAATAAATGGTACTCCTAGATTCTTTAGCAGCTCTCCTGGAACCTCTCAGCAAAACGTTAACAACCTTGATTGATGGGAATTTCATTTCAGGACAGTAGGGGCTAGTAACATCAAAGTTATGAGCATATCTCATCTTTAGTATGCAGATGATACTTTTTGTTTTTTATCAGTAGATGATACTTTATTGTTTTGTGAGAATGATTCTTCTTTTCCCCTAAACTGCCCCAAAGGAAATCTCGTTGTATTTTCTTAATGTGCTCAGCCACAGTAGATGGAAATTTCACTTAGTAAGTATGGAAAAGATATGTCTTTCGATTTCTGAAGGGGGCTTGGGAATTCATAACCTTACTGCCCCTTTTTTTGCACAAAAAAGCAAAAGAAATTCAAGCAAGTACTCAAATCAAACCGACATTGCCTTATGCAACTACTACCTGGCTATGTAACTCGAGATATTTTACACTTCATTGCTTTACCAGATTAAAAAGGAGAGAGAAAGAGACAGTATAAAGGCGTTTCCTTATTGATGGCTGCATAGACACTCAGATCATATATACAAATTTATTAATTATTTTAATTTTATGTTTACACTTTGTGTGATCTACCAGTAAAATTGGTTAATTGACGCCTACAAATAATTCACTGACACTGAGCACTCTTCTAAGTCTAATACAGTCTGTGGATGCATTCTCACCTAATTAAGTGGCTGAAAACTCTGGAAAAGTTGCTAATGCAAAATGAATGGCATTCTAGAAGCTTCACTAAAACAAGGACTATATTGTACTAACAGCAGAGCTGGTGACATAGGACATCCCCCCTTCTAACCTCCCAGTGGGTGCACTACCAACAGTGGTCGGAATTCCTTGCGCTCACTTCTGTTCCCCATAAAAATGAAAGCAATTTAGCTGCTAGTTCTAAAGCCTAAAGCTGAAGACCAATGACACTAGCTAACAAACGGACAAGCTGCCTTAGATGAATGTGTGGCAAGAGTGGCTAGCTAACTAGCTAATAGAGAATCCACAGCTGCTTCTTCTGGAAGAGCTGAAAGAGCGAATACCGTTACTTTAGGTGAAGAATGGAGGGGCTGATGGACAAATTAGAACAATAACGTTGTCCTTAAGAGCCATATCCTCAACAATGATACTCATTGCTCACAACAGTCGAAACTTATTTGGATTGATGTGTACCGAGTAAGAATACATCAACTGAACAGTATAAGAGGCTTTATGTGAACGCATGTCTGAATGGTAATAGGAGAAATACTGTACATACTATGAATTCCACATCTAGGGCTGTTTAGAAACCCCGGCAAACTGAACTGACCAGTTTTACACGGTCTGGTCCATTTTTTACTTGCACTGGTCGATTTTGGTTCATATCTTAAATATTTTGTTATTTTTTCAGTTGGTTTCAAGATTTGGTTTTTCCACCCCAAACCCGATCAGAATATAAAACTATATTTTTAAAACATTCTTTATATAATATATTATGGTTACTATAAGGCAATGTTGGATCTTTTGGACAGCTCGCATGGATCTTCACAGTGGATTGCTCGTTTTCTTAGAGCCGCCCTGGATTGGAAAATTAGAGCTATTTCCTACTTTTTTAGCTTGCTGCACACTTCGAACATTGGTAGTATTGAGGACAACAGGATGCTTTGGATGAATACCAGAAATCGGAAGTTCACAGTTCAATCTGTGTTAAATTTTGTCATGTCAGAACATAATCCATTTCCTTGTTAGTGTATTTGGAGAAGGTGCCTCCCAAAATTGCTTTCTTTGGTTGGACCGCATCACTTGAGAAAATATTGACTTTGGACAACTTGAGAAAGCGTGGACTTATTGTGATAGACTGGTACTACATGTGCAAAAACAGTGGTGAATCCATGGATCACCTATTACTTCACTGTGAGGTAGCAAAGGTGTTATGGGCTGAGATCTTTAACAAGACCAAACCTGTATGGGCGATGCGATGCCTAGGAGGGTAGTGGACTTGTTTGCTTGTTGTAAAGGTCTTCAGGGAAATCCCCAAATTGATGATGTATGGAAAATGATTCCTTTCTCTCATGTGGTGTATTTGGCTTGAAAGGATTGGCCGGAGCTTTCTGAGGATGAGCTTAGAAGTTTCTTTTTCCACACTTTATTTCTTTGGGCTTCTGCTAGTGTTTTCAATGGAGCCAGCTTTCATGAATTTTTTGTATCACTTTCTAGATTCTAACTTGTAACTTCTCAGTTGTATACTTCTTCTATACTAGGGCTGTGCCTGTTTACTTTGATTCAATAAAACTTTATAAAAAAATAATAATAATAGTTATGGAAACGATATTGCCCCGATATTCCTCTCTCCCTGTGTGTGTGCGCGTGCGAGCACTTCTAATGAGAAAAAAATTTATACCTACCACACTAACCCATCCATTAAGTTTGCCATAATTTCCTGCTGGAGGTTTAAAAAAAGAGTGTTTTTGTACTCCCACCAATATTTTCAGTTTTATGAAAAATAGACTGCATATCCCCAAACTTCTCCCATAACTCCATAAGAAACTGATCAAAATATCATGTCCCAAAAGACCACATTCTCACAAAGAATAGATATCATTGTGTGCAGCATATTTCATCAACCTAAGTGTAGCAATACTACTATGCATAAAAGGCTTTACGACTAGCACATTGATAACGGAAGCAGGAGAAGCCGAAAAAAAATCTATACCATAATGAAGAGGAAGAATAATAAGAGAACTTATTAAGAAAATGGAAATAAATAATAAGTACTAGAACAGTTATTGGTGCATTTATTTTGGTAAACATTTTTTGAGAGCACATACCATGCATCGGTCACAAACTCTAACTGGCTGAGCATTCTCATCAACAGTTAAAGCAATTCTACCATGGGTACACTTGTCACAGAAAATATCTCCACAGTTCCTGCAGTGATGCTGAAACAAGGCAGGCAACTATAAGGCCACCAAGAAACATTTCACAATGACATAATTTATTTAATGAACTGCAAAAAAAAAAAAAAAAAAAAAAAAGAAAAGGAAGAGTACCCTGCGCACGAAAGCTCCAAAATCTGTTCCACATGATGTACACTTTGAAACGGCTTCATCAGGGACCTACGAGAGAAGAACGGAAAAAATAACCAAAAACTAAATTTACAAGCTGAATAGTAATAAATGACACTGATAAAATGAATCCAATGTACATTCATTCCCATGGTCAATGTGTAAGTAAAAGAACCCCACGGGCAATGAAACTAAGAAATCAATAATTCAAACAATTTTGGAAATCCATTAGGTTCTCTCAATTCAGACAATATTTCATCGGAGAACTTATAAACGCGAACAAGAAGTTTGCAAACTGATGTTTAAAAGTTAAACTAACTCTAATTAAAAAAAACATTACATATTTCTTAAATTAGAGATTAATTGCCCACCAACAAAGCAAAAAAACAGCTTAAACAAAACTTCTTTCAATGGAAAACACTTTATCAAAACATTTAAATTTTTTATCCAGAAACGGCCAGAGGTTGCAGAAAACAATGTAAGAACTAATGTTACCCAATGATCTTTTTCTTCGTTTCCAGGCTTTATAATGTTCATCCAATCAACAAGTCCTTTCTTCTTATCTGTAGGCTGCTCATTTATCTTTAAAGAATCAACAGGTCTGCTTCTTCCACCCATCTCCTTAATCTGCATTATTATGACAAGATGATCATAAATCATAAACTTCACATCTAAAATTGAAAAAAATTTCAAAACAATCTTTGAGAACTGGATGTAACCACTCAAATATCTGCTTCTTCTAGGTTTTCGCTGACGATACCCTTGTTTTTTGTGAAGCTGTGGGGAAACAAATTCAAGCTTTGAGGGCTGTCCTGCTGTTTTTTCAAGCTATTTCTGGATTAAAAGTGAACTTAAGTAAATCGGAGTTGGTACTGGTAGGAGATGTACCCAACATTCATCATTTGGCAGCACTTATAGGGTGCAAAGTTGTTCTTCTACCCATAAAATATTTAGGACTACCGCTAGGGGCATCTTTTAGGCCAAACACATGTGGGATAGGGTGGTAGAGAAGATAGAGAGGAAGTTGGCAGCATGGAAAAGGACTTATTTATCTAAAGGGGGCAGGATTACTCTTATAAAGAGTACTCTTTCTAATATCCCTACCTACTTCCTTTCTTTATTCCCTTTACCGGTCGGTGTGGCCAACCGAATTGAAAAATTGTATAGAAACTTTTTAGGGGGAGGTATGGGAGAGGAGACTAAAACTTACCTAGTGAGTTGGAAAAAAGTGTGTTGTCCGATGGCTGATGGGGGCTTGGGTATTTATAGCTTACGTAGTTTTAACAAGGCATTGTTGGGGAAGTGGATATGGAGATATCATGAAGAAGAGGAAGCATTGTGGAGAGGGGTGATTGATCGAAAGTATAGTAGTGATTGGGGAGGCTGGTGCACTAAGGAGTGTAGGGGTTCGTATGGAGTGAGTCTATGGAAGTTTATTAGGAAAGGTTGTGGTTGTTTCTTGAAACAAGTTAAATTTTCGGTTGGGGATGGTTCTAAAATCAGATTCTAGTTTGATATTTGGTGCGGGGATACTGAATTGGCTAGAACCTTTCCGGTTGCTTTCAAATTGGCGACTAACAAGCTAGCTTCAGTTTCAGAGTTGATGGGATTTTCCAATAGAGGGGTACTTTGGGACGTTAGTTTCTCTAGATCTGCCCAGGATTGGGAAGTAGAGGAGGTTATGGATTTTTTCAGATTGTTTTTTTCAGTGGAGATAAGAAGACAAGGCAGGGACCAACTATACTGGAGACAAACAGCCACTAAAAAGTTTACAGCTCAGTCATATTATAAGGTGATATTAAACCAGCCCCATATTGGCTTTCCTTGGAAGAGGATTTGGAAAGCTC
This sequence comes from Pterocarya stenoptera, assembly GCA_003123785.1. Taxonomy (NCBI): domain Eukaryota; kingdom Viridiplantae; phylum Streptophyta; class Magnoliopsida; order Fagales; family Juglandaceae; genus Pterocarya; species Pterocarya stenoptera. The sequence continues at coordinate 183,075 of QEOT01000148.1, read as the reverse complement.
ATGTTCCGACTAGGGTGGCCTTTTTTGTATGGACAGCAGCATTAGGGAACATTCAGACTATAGACAACTTGAGGAAGCGTGGAATGATTGTCTTGGATTGGTGCTTTATGTGCAAGAAAGAAGCAGAATCAGTGAACCATCTACTTCTTCATTGTGAAATGGCTAAAGTGCTGTGGGATGGAGTGTTTGGAAGGGTTGGGCTGAGCTGGGTTATGCCAAAAACAGTGGTTGAATTTCTAGCAAGCTGGTCCAACTTTCAAATGCATACTTGTCCCCCAGTGGCAGCCGCTTGGAAAATGTTGCCTTTGTGTATTATATGATGTATTTGATTAGAAAGAAACGAGAGGTGTTTTAATGATAGAGAACGCAATATAGATGAACTTTGGAAGTTTTTTATAAACACTATGCTTAGCTGGTTTTCTGCTATTGTACTCAAGGGAGGGGCTGTAAAGGACTTCATGTCTTCGCTTGTCTAACTATTAGAATGTAACTAGGTGTTTCTTTTGTACACTTCCTGTGTACTTGAGCTTAGCCTATTACATTGTGTTTGAATAAAATTTTTAACTTATCAAAAAAAAAACAATACAAGAAACAACTCACAGGGATCTTTCATTATTGCACATCATACACATGAGAACAGCTCAACACTGTTAATAACACATTATGCACTGTTCAAAATGACGATAGGAGCTCCCTAATATAGTTTCTGGATGCTGTAAATGAACTGGTATTTTTCATCATGATAATCCCATATGCAGCGTCCATTTCCTAAACGAGAATGCCAGTTTCAAAGAAATGCGAGTATATCAATGTATACATTATGACCATAATATAACCCCACAACCCCCTGCCCCCGCAGTGGGAGCCCAATGGACCAGAACCATATATATTATAACTACTTAAATTCCACTTTTTTAATCCCAAATTTTTTTAATTGCTACTTTTGTAATCCCAAATAATACTTAGTAATTCCAAAATTGTAATTTCCCTAACTGATATTGTTTAATTTGAGGTAAACGATACTATATACTGATGCTTCAGATCAGCATTTAACTTATTTCATTCAAGAAGTACACAGTCCAACTCTGTGAATTCAGACAACTTAATCTCAATGAACTAGACAGCTCGAGTCAAAGGACTGCAGCTATTCTCAGTGTCAGATCTGAGAAACTGGAACATAAAAAGTCAATAGAACATGCTGCAGAAAGCAAATGTAAGGCAATATATTGTATGTCATAGAACATGTAAACATTAGCCAATGTTGCAGAGAAGAAAAACAAAAACACAAGTACACATCGTTGATGAAACAATTAAAACTCAAAATAACGTGGAGTGTGAGGATGCCGGTTCAAAACACGATAGTTGAGTGTAACTTATGAATGAAGGATGGGGTAACTAGGATAAAGCATTTAAGGGGAAGAAATGCATGCCTTTCTTGCCCATGCGTCTTAAAGAAGGCAAATACAAAAAGCTAAAATGACAAGCCCCTACGAATACTGACTGGGTACATTCGTCATGTATCAGATGACCAGAAAGCAACAAGAAATGCAAACACCTCGGCCACACACATTTTTCCAACTAAGATCGAACTCACTATAATCATAAAGCAGGAGATGACAGAAGTACAACACCAACCTGTACAGTTGCAGCAGTCACTGTGTCCAGAAGGGTATTGGTAGTATAACTATTTGATTGCAATCTGATACGTCTGGGCTCAATGTCCACCGAACTCTTGGACCAAAATGCAAGTGTAGATGAATCGGTAACCTATGCGAGGAAAGAACATAGATCTTATTATTAAGCCAAAGACTAGTAACGGATAAAACAGATTCAAACAAAATAAACCCACTCACTTCGCATCTTGAAATGGTCTCAAGAGGATATATTCTCAATGTCCTACTGGTACTGGGATCAAGCATCCGTATTCCATCCAAACCAATCTGAAAGAGAAAATCGTGATCCAATTATGAGAACCAATCAAGAAAATGTAACGAGCAGAAAAATGTGGGTCCAAAAAGAGAGACTCGGCGACATACTTGAGTCAGAAAAGCTAACATCTTCGGAACGAAAAAACATGAAAATTGCTCGAATGTGATTTTGAACGCAAAACGAATCGTAATGAAACTCATACCTGGCAGAGGACATCCATGGTGCTCTGACCAAGGCTTTCGGGCAATAATTTGACGCGAAATTTCTGCACCCCACCCTTCACGTCTTGCTGCGTCTCCGCCTTGGGCACCGCTCGCACGATCTTGGTGTTCGCAGAGGAATCTTTCGCAGAACCAAAGCTGATCGACCTCCCATAATCATCGAAAGCAGAAGACTTGGGCGCCGTGCCCCGAGCACCATACGGCTCCACCTTGGGCCCCTCATAGGCATAGACACCGTCGCTGTCATAATGGGAAAGTCCACTCTCCGATCGCTTCCCGTACAAATCCGAACCACAATCGGACCGGCTACGATTGAATCCACCGTAGCCATCGTCAAAATACGGAGCGGCAGAGTCGTATTTCACGGAATTCTCATAAGGGTTATCATAGACAGGAGGGGTTGGAGCATTTGCATGACTGTACGGAGCCGAGTAGACAGCGGAGTAGGTAGAATTCGGATTTAGAAGAGGAGAAGGGTTAGGAGTAGGGTTTGTGGGAGGGGCATAATTAGGAGGCATCTGAAGCTGATCGAAGGGTGGATAATAGGGTGGTTGCTGCTGCGGCTGCTGAGGCTGCTGCTGTTGATTGGGTGGTTGGTAGGGAAGGTGAGAATCGAAAGGAGGGAAGGAAGAGGGTTGAGGTGGGGAATTGAAAGGGGGAAGATTGGGGCTAGAGGAAGGGGGGTAAGAGGGAGGAGGGGGAGGAGCGGCGACAGGATCGGGAATATGAGAATATGAAGGAGGAGGAGGAGGGTATGAGGAGGGATAAAGAGAGTAATCGGAGGTAGAATAAGAAGCGGTGAAGGGAGGAGCGGAGGCGTAAGGGGGATCGGAGGAATTAGGGTTTTGGAAGTTGGGATATTGAAAATATGGAGGAGGAGCAGAACCTTGTTGCATGTCTAATTAATTGCAAAGAGCGTAGTGGTTGGGGTTGGGGTTGTTCTGCCTTTTGTAGGCTCAAAACTTTGAAGCCTTTTCTGCTGGAATCAACACGCAGAGTCCAGAGAGAGAGAGAGAGATCAGAGAGACGAGAGAGATGATGACGAAGAACGCGGTCAGTTGGGTTTTGGGGTTCGCTCTTGATATTGGAAAGATCTCTTGCGTGTAGTACACGTGCATGGATGTTTGTGATCCAAAGTTTTGTTTGTTTTTCAATTTCAACTCAATTCATCTCGTCTCAATTCATCTAATTATTATAACAGTTATGTTTAAATATTGAACTGAGTTGAATTGAATTGAATTGAAATAAAAGTTGAAAGTTAAATAAAATATTATTAAAATATTATTTTTTAATATTATTATTATTTTAAAATTTAAAAAAATTAAATTGTTTATTACATTTTGTATTGAAATTTGAAAAAATTGTAAAAATTAAATAATATTAATTGAAATGGGTTTGGGATCTAAACTGGTCTAACTTTTTCAAATTTGTATACAAAATAAAATAAGCAATTCAAATTTTTTAAATTTTAAAATAAAAATAATATTAAAAAATAATGATGAGATGAGATAAGAATTTTCAAATTCCAAATTTCTAAATTTTATTATATTTTATGTGAAAATTTGAAACAACTGTAATGATGACTAAAAATTTTGTCTTTTATCTTTGCCCCCAAACCGACCCTAATTAGGTTTGGTAACTAAGTTTAAATACAAAATTCTCATCTCATCATTACAACCTTTTTAAATTTCTATATAAAATATAGACTATTTCATGTCTATCCATCTCTCACTATCTTTGACTCTTTCTATTTCTCTTTTTCTCTCTCAAATAATTGTAATTTTTCTCTCTTTATTTTTTGGAATTAGGGTTTCAAACTAAAAACCTCAATCTACTTTAGAATTGTGATTTTGAATTATGGGTTTGATTTGAAATTCGGGAATCAGTTTTAAACCCTTACCTGATTTAGTTCTTGTTTGTGTTGTTTTATTTTGTTTATTTGGGTTGATGTGTTTTAGTTTTTTTTTTCAAGTGTCAATTAATAGACATGAAAAGTAGTTCTAGTGCTAATATTGGCATGTCGATTAAATGTTGAGTTGTAAGGGTGGGCGACAGGACTTCACCACCCCGCCTACCTCGTCCTGCCCTTGCCTAGTAGGGGTGTGCAAGCAGATGCTTGCACATAAATGGGCATTGTGGACGGGGCCCGAGTTGGGCCCCCAAGCCTACCCAGGATTTACCCAATCCGCCCAACCTTTTTTTTTCTCAAACATATTAGCATGTAGTTGAATTCAATGCTACTTATTAGCATGTACAATGGTGGAAAAACTATGCCTCAAAGAAGTTCAAGAAGAAGAAGATATTCTAGATACGACCAATACAATCAAAGAGATAGATGCACCTTAGGATGAAACGCATGTATTGGTTTTGAATACAGTTCCTCTTTGGACCGGTGTCACCTAAAAACTTCACTGATCGAAAACCAATTAGAAGCTGCCATGTAGGTATTCCTTTGCTCTTGTCAGATCTTCTTCTTCGTTTTGCTCTTGTTGCTTTGTGTCGCAGTCATATCTGAGTTTGCATTTGGGCTATACACACATTTGGACATTCTCGCAGGTAATTGCCTTCACATTCTCTCTCTCACTCTCTTCTCCTTGTCCGTTGCAATCTTTATTCGTTGTTTGGTTGCTGGGAAAACTTAGAAAAGTATTACAAAAGAAAAACAAGAAGAGAATGCCTCGTTTTTTTCTTAGAAAATATGAGGACTCAATCTAGGAAAGCTCTCTGCTTCTATAAAAATATTGAGATTAAAATTTCGGAAGGTGAAACAAAAATAACATAGAACACTCTTAAACGATGGCATTAGCTGCACTTTCAATCCTTGGCCATAGATCAGCACATTCCTTCCCAATAGGACTAGTAATTGCAGACCTTTTCATTTCTCCCTTTGGATTCACGATCACACCAGCATTATCTTCAAAGTACATGAAGACCCCATCCTTTCTGTGCCATGGCTTACGTTGCCTCACAATAACTGCAGGCAGAACCTTCTTCTTGAGATCAGGCTTCCCTTTCTTCATAATGGCCATCACCACGTCTCCAACGCAAGCAGATGGTAACCGGTTCAGGCGACCCTTGATTCCCTTCATCGAGATAATATACAAGTTTTTTTGCCCTGGTGTTATTAGCACAATTCACTGTTGCTGCCACTAGTAGACCCATTGACATCCTGAACTTGTTACATGCTGATCCTCCACGTCCTCGCTTCGACATTTTGGCCCGCTGAAGAGAGACTGATAATGAGGGTTTTCGTCTTTCGGGATCGATAGAGAGAGCGGGATCGAGAGTGAGAGAGCAGAGAGAGAGGCAATCTTGAAGATTCAGAGAGGGAGGGAGAGTAGAGAGAGGGGGATCGAGAGTGAGAGAGCAGAGAGAGAGGGATGGCTTTAGAGGGAGGGAAGGGTTTCGGTCTCCTCAGTTTTACCGCACACGTGGCAAGTTTTGATTGGCCTCCGATAAATAAGGGTTACCGGTGTCACCTGCAGGAAGGTTTTCTCTTTTGAATATATTAGATCCTCATTTAGATACCACTATCTATACCCACTTAATTGGATACAAAGACAAGGAAATAAACAAACTCATAGGGTAGCTAAAGAGCATAAAGCAAGTGAGAATTGCTATATAAAGAGAGAGGAGATCCTTGAGGACATTCTTTGATTCTAATATGGGATGAGGTTGAGGTCAAGAGTCACTCTTCTAACTGCATTTGTTCTCCAGGTTTTGGAGAAATAACAAACCCAGCTTGCTAGAGGCCTTTGTTCTGCAGAGCCCCCACCCATCCAACACTCCAACTTGAAAGGGAGAAGCTCTGGCATCTCCCTTCCTCCTCCCTTCTCTTTAGTTCCTCTCTTGCCCCTCTCATCTCCTATTTGCTCTTTTTCCTCTCTTTTCTCCTAGTTTTTTACCCTTCTTCTCAAACACTTGGAGGATAAACCCACATCTTTCTACCCATCAAAACACAATAGTTCCACTACTATCATAACAGCCATGCTTTACTTGCCTACCCCAAGCCATCAATCACCGAGAACCACCTGTGTGGTCACACACACCTCCTCCATGTAGCGATTCTAGACCCTTTTTTTATCCTTTCTTTTTGTTTACATCCTCCTCTGGGTACTCTCTAGCCCATTTTGAGGTCATTTTATCTCATTTCCTTATTTTTTCCTCCCTTGTCTCCCACGTTTTGTGTCGATGCTAAAACTTCATATATGCCACCTTTTGACCACCATAGCTGCCGCTTGCCCCTCTATTCCAGCATGAAAGTGGGCTCCGCACACCATTTATGTGGCAGGGCAGCATAGAGATCTCATGGGTTTTAATAACATCCACCTCTAGCAACATTTTGATAGTTTTGTGTCTTCTTTTGAGAGACAGTTCATTGTTCTCTCTTTTGCTGTAAATAGGCATTTTTCCTTGCTTTACTTTTTGAGGATCAGGGTGTGGAAAGCTCCGTCTTATTCTTCAAAGCAATCAAATTTAGTGCATAAACTATTGCAACTTTCAGTCGCAGTGTTGTAATCTCTTAATGGGATTGCTACAAAAATTATTTTTTATGCTAGTCATTTCTTTGGTATGATCAAGGAATATGGGTCCGGACCATATATTTTGGTACCATTGCCATTTTCTCTTTAGGTTTCTATGCATTGTATTTGTTGTATGCCGTGTCTTATTACTTGACAAGAAAAAGGTATACCATTTGTAAACACAATCACACTCCTTGAGTTGTATTTTAACGAGTGTTTATTTCTCTAACTTTTAGCAAAGATTTCTTGGACTTCTTCATCCCTTCTATAACTGGCCTCTAGTTCCTCTAACCTGATAGCCACTGGTAAAGAAATAGCATACAAACACTTATCATTAGCATCCCCTCTTTTGGCATACCTTCAAGTCATGTATTCAACCATAGTGGTACCCTAACAACTTGGGCATCCATTTTTTAGACAGAGACAAATATTTGACACTATATTAGTCAATTTTATCTTAGAGCATCCTCATTGGAGTCCTCATCACATATATCCCTATAATTTGGAGATAATTATGAAATTTTCTCCAAAAGTCCCTCTCCATTGAATTCCCCATTTTAGGGAAAATGTTTAGGGAATGAATAGTGGTTCCCCAAATCACTTTTATCAATATTTTATTCATTTTAATTAAATTAATTCTTCTTCCAATCATCTACATTTTCTCTCATACTCATATTTGTTATAATTTTAAATAATAGTTTTAAAAATAATTTAAATAACTTCAAAAATATAAAAAAATAATAATTTTAAAAATATTAAAAATAATTTAAATTCTATTTAAAATATTCATTAGAGTAATAGTTCAAAACATAAGAAAAAATATTGAGTAGTTAAATTTGTAAATGGAATTGAGAGAAAAAAAAATAATGAAGAAAGAATAGAGAAATATTATTTTAATAGAATAGAGATAGAGATAGAGATGGAGAATGAGATGTAGAAGGTTTTTGAAAGATAAGTAAAATTTAAGAAAAAGTTTTAAGGAATGCATTTTTTAGCTAAATTATAAAGAATTTTATAGGAAATCCAATAGAGATGCTCTAAGGGGATTACTCTAATAAACATAGACTATTTTTGCACAGCCATTACAATAGTCAGAAACTCCTTTTAGTATGTGGATAAAGTTAATTGTCTTCCGTACTTTTTCTCCACTTCTTGAGGTATTATATCCTACTGTGAAACTCTTAGAGAAGTCATGTAGAGTTAAGATAGAAAGTTGAGTAATAGCTTCCTTTAAACATTTGAAGGCTTCTTTCCCATTTGAACCCATATTTTCTCACAAATGTTGTCAACGCGGTTGTAATGACTCACAGGCCATACTTATGCATGAACTTTCTATAATAGATCATGAGGACAAAAAATCTCTTAAAGCCTTTCACAGTAGTGGGCCTTGGTCAACTTCGTATGGGTTTTATCTTCTTGTGATCGGTTTTCACTCAATCAATTCCATGTAATTACCCTCCATGGACATAGTTCATTCCAAACAATAGAAATAGTTAGAAAACGTGACAAAGGGTGTATGGTTATCAAAGGCATAAAAGAACTTAGAGGACATGAATGACTTGAAAATGAGAGAAATTTGCATAAGAATGACCCAACCAGAAAGTAAGCTCAAATCTTAATTGACTTCCAATTGAACGAATCAAGAAGTAAGACTTCGATGTTCGGTTGACCAGCAAGGCAAATAAGCAACATCTGTGAAGAATCTTGCTAGATGTTTCGCTACACCCTCGGTCGAGTAAATTTTGCTTAATTCTATTAATTCCATATTTTACATAGAGTTTTCGTTCAATTTGAATTATAATTAGTGTCTAAGAGAATTAGGACTTTTATGTTCGAGATAATTGTTATTAGGAGCCTGATTTTAAATAGATTAGGCTTTATCGAGAGCATTATTAGGATTAATTTTAGCATTCTATTTCATTCTAAATTCTTTGATTGTAATACTATTAAAAGGCAAGTCTAGAGTCATTTTAAGTGGTTATTGATTATTATTAATATTCATAGAAAAATTCTATTTATAAGCTAGTGTACTGGATAATATACCTAATAAAGTGTTTACATGATAAAATTTGATTTCGAAGATAAAATTTAAAATTCGGATCTTTCAAATCAATTCTTAACATTTAAATGATGTGAAGAGTTATTTTATTTTCGAGCTGGTATATAGAGTACATCATTTATATCACTTAAATTGTAAGATTTGATTTAAAAAATTCAAATTTTAAAATTTATATTTCAAATTAAATTATGCCATGTAAGTGTTTTATTAGACGTGCTTTACATACCGACTTAAGAATAAGATTTTTTATGACATAAATGGTGTACTCTATACACCAACTTGATAATATAATAACTTATATTCATATTTGATTATGGAAAGAAAAGTTTTATTTAGAAGTCGGGTGCAATTGACATGGCAAGACTTGATTTATTAAGAAAATTTAAATAGAGGGTGTGTTTTGCACACCGGCTTCCATGTAGAACAACTGTTACGGGAATGCTCTTTTAAAGAATTTTCCTTACCACTTATTATCTTAAAATAACATTTAGAATTTACTTTTCAGTAATTTGAATGATTTGCTCCATACATTATTAATTCAAATTCATATTTGATTATGGAAATACTCTTTATCACTTATTATCTTAAAGTAATATTTAAGATTTACGGAAGAGTTGCTTCATTTTTCATGAACTAGATATGTGTTTTATGACTTCTATATATCTTTCTGCATTCGCAGCATCAGGCCTGATTTTGATTTGCACATTGCATAAAAAATTTTTAAAAAAATAATAAAAAAAAAAAAAACAACTCTTATCAGGCTAACCACTTTAAGCTTTAACTCAGCCACAATCTCTTCATTATCTAATTTCAAGGGAGTGAACCCTTTTTGTTAAGGACAATTCAATAGCAATGAGATATAATCAAAGGCAGCCCTAGGCTCCTTAAATACCACAACAAATTCAAATATAAACTTGTGATAGGCTTACTTGTTTTTATTTCCCACAACTAAGCTTCTAAACTCATAATTTGCAGAATAAAATTATTGGTCTCTTTCTTTATCTCATGTACAAATCTAGGCCAATCCTCCTAGATCAAATTCGATACTCCCAATCCTCTAAGGTAGATCTACCTACCCATTTGAGGAAACTTTATAGTCAGGCTCTTGAAATTATACCACAGTAGTGAACCTTAACAATTTTAGCCATTGTACCCTAGTACCATATTGCATCCTCCTAAACTTAGGATATCTATCACTTAAAAATTTAATTTGGCTTCTCTACTAGATTCACCACACCCAGGCAGCTACCCTCGCTAGAAGCGGAGTCTCCATTGACTCTCTTCACCTTAATCCTATATTTTTTCATGACATTCAATCCTTCATTCTTTCTTACATACGAATAGATCTAAAAAGTTATGGATACTTCCCGTATCCATTAGCATATTTCAGACTAATGGTTAATCCTCTTAATCAACCTTATGGTCTTAATAGCCGGCCCATCAAGGAGAAAATAGCAAACAAGACGACCATTTGGTTGTGCCAGGCAAGGCACCATAGGACGAAGGAACACCTTCAAAACTTCGGCCAGCAAAATCGATGATCAAATTAAATCAAAAGGGCCCCCTTAATTGAGAATCAGAAGGGGTTACCACATTAAATGCGGTAATCTGCCCTCTCAAGGAACGTGCCTATGTCAGGCCACATTGATCTAAACACCCAGAGGGATTACCACATAATGATGGGACATGCTTCCTCTGGGGCACAAGCTGTCAGGCCACCAAGAGTGAGATAAGCTACACCAACCTCCGAACGGGGTATATATAGCCAAAATATGAAAGAGTAAGACATGTAGAGACTCTTTCCCAATTCTCTTTAAAATTTATAGCATGCAAAAGGACTGACTTAGGCATCAGAGTGGTGATCCCCGCCGTCCTCTAGGGCCATGCTTTTTCTAGACTACTTGCAAGTGGAATTGTTGAGGTGGGTGTGTGAAACACGTCATCAACAGGTAACACCATCTGTGGAATCGATTTGTTACGACGTGCCTTTTGCATGCCTGTGACGATGTGCTCTCAGGCAACCCGTGACTAGGAAGCCATTATAGTAGGAGAACGAATGAGCCAAAGGATGGAGAGGAGGTTCGTGGAAATGGAAGAAAGGCTAAACAAGGTGACATCAAAATTGGAATCCCTGCAAAGGAAAAATGAGACCTTGAGGTGTAGAGACAAGAGACTTGGCATAGGTGTGGTGCTAAATTGCGAGGGACAGAGCGGAGAGGAGTCACAAGGTGAGGGTAGTCTAGCTCTAAGCAATGAGGAGGAAAAGCAAAAAATGCACAGTGATCTATGCAACCTCATGGATAAATACGAGGAGATAGCCAAGAAAATAGGCATATTGTCCTCCATGGATAACTTACTTAGTAGCAAGGACCGGCCATTTGACGTGGTGGCCATGACAGTCTCCCTTTTTCCAAAGTTCAAGGTCCTAACATTTGAATTGTACGATGGGTCAAAATACACTATTGAACACCTAGAGACATTCAAAGCTACATAACGCTGCACGAGTTTCTTGGAGAGATCGCATGCCGAGCCTTCTCTTTAACTCTTAAAAGGGTGGCTAGAGGATGGTTCGGAGCTTTGCAGCCAGGCTCCATCAACAACTTTAACGAATTGAGCAGGTAGTTCTTGACACAACTCATGGCTAGTTGGCAGAGAAGGAGATTGGCCGCGTACCTTCTCACCGTAAAGTAACATGAGGACAAAAGTGTGAAAGCATACTTGGTGAGATTCAACAAGGAATGAGCGATAGCAATCGATCAAGATAAAAAAAGCATGCTTGTCGTGCTCTTGAAAGGGATTTGGCCTAGAAGCCCTTTATGGTAGAGTTGGCAAGGAAAAAGTCGATGACTTTTCTAATGCGAATGACACTTTGAAGGCATTGACTGCCCATAGGATATCCAAGGTAGAGCAAGTGGACAAGATGTCAAAAATGGGACGACGGACAAGGGTCGTGAAGAGGAGGAGATGGCGAGAAAAGACCCATACGGGAGAATGAGGGGAGGGAATGCCTCATCGGGGAGCCAAAATTCATGGCGGTGCAATCAAGTCTAAGCATGTAGGTAGAGAGTGAGAGGAGAACGCAAGAGGATGGTGATCGGGACATGAATGGGCCAGAGACTCTCCGTCACTGTGCCTACCATCAAACAGGACACATAACGGAGGATCGTCACAACCTCAAGTAGAGAAGCTTGAAGGGCTTCTCAGGGGAGACAGTACAACCCATCGGTGATATTGCCTTGCTTGTTTCTGTCGGGACAATGTCGTGCATTGCTACAACTATGATAGATTTCCTAGAGGTTAAAGCCCACTCATCGTATAACAGGATCATTGGGCGCTCGACCCTGAATGTGAAAATGAAATTCCCAATGGAAGCAGGCAACAAGGAGGTCTGTGGCAAGGCGAGGGAATACTACATGCAAGAGCTCAAGAATGGGGAAAGGACGTATGCGCAATGGAAACTCCCCCGTCGAGTGGAATTCCAACACCCCCGCTACTCTTACTCATCAAACAGGGGGTTGAAGGGTGTGATGAGCAACGCCTGAAGTAGGAGAAG
>QEOT01000148.1:151069-170780 GCA_003123785.1 Pterocarya stenoptera | reverse complement strand
ACACCATCTGTGGAATCGATTTGTTACGACGTGCCTTTTGCATGCCTGTGACGATGTGCTCTCAGGCAACCCGTGACTAGGAAGCCATTATAGTAGGAGAACGAACGAGCCAAAGGATGGAGAGGAGGTTCGTGGAAATGGAAGAAAGGCTAAACAAGGTGACATCAAAATTGGAATCCCTGCAAAGGAAAAATGAGACCTTGAGGTGTAGAGACAAGAGACTTGGCATAGGTGTGGTGCTAAATTGCGAGGGACAGAGCGGAGAGGAGTCACAAGGTGAGGGTAGTCTAGCTCTAAGCAATGAGGAGGAAAAGCAAAAAATGCACAGTGATCTATGCAACCTCATGGATAAATACGAGGAGATAGCCAAGAAAATAGGCATATTGTCCTCCATGGATAACTTACTTAGTAGCAAGGACCGGCCATTTGACGTGGTGGCCATGACAGTCTCCCTTTTTCCAAAGTTCAAGGTCCTAACATTTGAATTGTACGATGGGTCAAAATACACTATTGAACACCTAGAGACATTCAAAGCTACATAACGCTGTACGAGTTTCTTGGAGAGATCGCATGCCGAGCCTTCTCTTTAACTCTTAAAAGGGTGGCTAGAGGATGGTTCGGAGCTTTGCAGCCAGGCTCCATCAACAACTTTAACGAATTGAGCAGGTAGTTCTTGACACAACTCATGGCTAGTTGGCAGAGAAGGAGATTGGCCACGTACCTTCTCACCGTAAAGTAACATGAGGACAAAAGTGTGAAAGCATACTTGGTGAGATTCAACAAGGAATGAGCGATAGCAATCGATCAAGATAAAAAAAGCATGCTTGTCGTGCTCTTGAAAGGGATTTGGCCTAGAAGCCCTTTATGGTAGAGTTGGCAAGGAAAAAGTCGATGACTTTTCTAATGCGAATGACACTTTGAAGGCATTGACTGCCCATAGGATATCCAAGGTAGAGCAAGTGGACAAGATGTCAAAAATGGGACGACGGACAAGGGTCGTGAAGAGGAGGAGATGGCGAGAAAAGACCCATACGGGAGAATGAGGGGAGGGAATGCCTCATCGGGGAGCCAAAATTCATGGCGGTGCAATCAAGTCTAAGCATGTAGGTAGAGAGTGAGAGGAGAACGCGAGAGGATGGTGATCGGGACATGAATGGGCGAGAGACTCTCCGTCACTGTGCCTACCATCAAACAGGACACATAACGGAGGATCGTCACAACCTCAAGTAGAGAAGCTTGAAGGGCTTCTCAGGGGAGACAGTACAACCCATCGGTGATATTGCCTTGCTTGTTTCTGTCGGGACAATGTCGTGCATTGCTACAACTATGATAGATTTCCTAGAGGTTAAAGCCCACTCATCGTATAACAGGATCATTGGGCGCTCGACCCTGAATGTGAAAATGAAATTCCCAATGGAAGCAGGCAACAAGGAGGTCTGTGGCAAGGCGAGGGAATACTACATGCAAGAGCTCAAGAATGGGGAAAGGACGTATGTNTGGACATAAAGCCCCCAAGAACCTGAACTAAGTGCAAAACTTAAGGGGCAAGATAGCAGCACTTAATAGATTCGTGTCTAGATCTACAGATAAGTGTCTCTCATTCTTTCGAGTATTGAGAAAGATCCATGCCTGGAATGAAGAGGAGATAAGGCGCTCGAGCAACTTAAGATGTACTTGTCCAACCCATTTCTCCTAAGTCAAATGACATCGAGGAAGCCTTATACTTGTACCTATCGATCATGTCAGATGTGGTATCTATCACCTTAATAAGAGAAAAAGGAAAGGATGCAGAGGTTGGTTTATTATACAAGCCAAGCCTTGAGGGGAGCTAAAACCCGCTACCCACGTATGAAGTTACTAGTGTTTGTGTCCCGCCGGCTACGACCCTAATTCCAGGCACACCATATAATAGTCCTGACTGAAGCGCCCTTAAAGAAGATATTGTGAAGACCAGATATGTCCAATCGCCCAGTGAACTTATCAATTGAGCTTAGCAAATTTAATATCGAAAACCTCTATTGAGTTGCCATGAAAACACAAGTGTTGGAGAATTTCATCATCGAATTTCCCAATTTCCTAAATAAGATATAGACGGAACCCATAGGGAACCCATGGTGGGTTTACGTCGATAGCTCCTCATGCTGCGTCAGAGGCGGGCTAAGAGTACACTTGATAACCATGGCTGGCGACAAACTCTACTACGCTATAAAGCTCGCGTTCAAGACTACAAACAATGACGGCGAGTTTGAAGCACTGTTAGTGGGACTCACAATTTCCGAGGGATTGGAAGTGAAAGAAGTCGAAGTGTACGCTGATTCCCAGGTAGTGGTGAACCAGGTAAGTAGGGAGTATTTGGTGAAGGGAGAAAATCTTTAAAAAAATACCTACAACAAGTATGGGAACAGCGTGACCGCTTTTTATACTTTGTCATTAGCCGAATACCACAGGAAGAAAATTGGAAGGCGGATAGGTTAGCCCAAGCCATGTCAGGAATGAATGTTGTACTTCTGCTGTAGGATGTATAACAAAAATGCTAGAAACTCCCTCGGTCGGGCTCGAGGTATCGAAAATAAAGTTGGAAGCTCTTAAGTGGTCACATGATATGATAAAGTACCTTACAATTGGAGAACTTCTTGACGAGAAGTCCGAAGCGAGGAAAGTAAAAACTAGAGCAACCAGGTTCGCCCTCATGGAAGGGATATTGTATAAATGGGGCTTTTCCAGCCCACTCTTATGGTGTATTCCATTGGAAGAAATGCAGTATGTGATGGAAGAAATACATAAGAGAGTATACAGAAACCATTCTGGCAGAAAGGTCCTCGGGGGAAAGTTCCTATGGGCGGGATATTACTTGCACACGCATTGAAGGATGCAGGGGAAGTTTTCAGGAAATATACGAAATGCCAAGTGCATGTAGCCATGCCTTCATGAAAAGTTGTCTCCGATCGCTGCATCGTGGCCGTTCGAACAATGGGGAGTAGACATCGTAAAACCCATGCTATCGAGCAAAGGTTTTGTAAAATCCATCGTTGTAGTAGTGGATTACTTCATGAAGTGGGTGGAGGTTAAAGTGCTGGCCACGATTACCACCAGTGTCATTACAAATTTTCTTTGGAAAACCGTGGTATGTCAGTTCGGCAAACCCAGGACTACAATCTTGGATAACGGGCAGTAATTCCATTGCGAACAATACCGTGACTGGTGCATGGAGTTAGGAATCCAAATCAAATACTCATCACCGCACCACCCCCAGGCCAACAGACAAGTAGAGGTGACTAACAATACTGCACTCAACATCTTGAAGAAATGGCTAGATAACAAGAAGAGGCTAAGGAGCTCCCAGGGGTCCTATGGGTGAACAAGACCACCATCAAAACCGCCACCAAGGAATCCCCTTTCGGGATGATGTATGGGACAGAGGCAGTCATACCTGTTGAAATTGGTATAACGAGTCACTATGTTTAGTGTTATAGAAATAAGCGAATGATAGGGGGTTGGAGGAAAGTCTCTACCTGCTAGACAAAAGAAGGGAGGAGGCCCAAATCGTTCTAGGTAGGAGAATTGGCGCTGAAAGAAACAGGAGTGACGACATAGGGAGAAGGAAAGCTTGGCCCTCGATGGGAAGGACCATAGCCATAGCCAACTAGAGGCAAGAAATCTAGCCGCTGATAAATGTTGGGATCGGGGTCCACAGTACCCAACTGCAAAGCGTTAAGATCAGTCATCTGTTGTTCCAGCCAAAGATCTCTCAACGTTTGGAGACCAAGAATGTACTTTACTCCTAAAACTCGGTCACGGACAACATGGGCTGTCATGATTTGAGGCGAGAAATGCACAACCTCCCCCCACAAACACACCATTTTGTCATCCAACCTTTCAATCTCCTGTCGGGACTCATCCAGCTCCCTATGTAGAGCCTTCATTGCATCATCGTGGAAGGGCTATTCATCGTGGTGAACTTTAAGCTCATCTGTAACAATTGCAAGTCGGGCCTCCGGCCAAGCCACCTCATCGTGATGGGCGTTAGACACTAATTGAAGCTCATGTTGGGAAACTTCGGCACCTAAAGCTCTCTTTGCATATCTAGCTTTACTAGCCCTTGCCCTTTCTAGCTCTTCCTCCATCCTGCTACCACGATTGCGCTTGAAGTACCTTTCGATTTCTCCCACACATCCACCAGCTCTCAATGAAGACTGTCTAACTCAATCTCTTGATAACGAATAAGGGCAACCAACCCAGGATAAGCAGCTTCCCATTTCTCTTTTTGGTCCCTCCATTTCGAAAACTTGTCTAGCTCTCTCCAGAAAGGAATGTGAGCCAATCCTGCTCCTCCTATCAGGCTTTGCAACGAACGACCCAAGCTGCTAGAGAGTGAACTCCTTACAACATCCACAGGGCTGTTAGATGATATCATAGGAAGAACATGCTACGAAAGTAGAGGGACATACCGTGGAAAGGAAGCACTTAAGGTCTTCCATGGTCTGATGTGAAGGTGAATCCTCAAGGCCTTCAGTGGGAGGGGTAGACACCAACGGGCCTAGTTGGGAAAGATTTGGCAGTTCCGAAGAACTAGGTCCTTTATTAACAAGATTGGGCAAAAGACTGCTCGCCCCTACTGGATGAACAGAGGAATAGGGAAAAGGAGCAGAGTATAAACCACGCCTGCCACTATTGCAAGCCAACCCTTTGCCTTTCCAATGTCATCCCCCACAACCTCGCTAGGGAGGATGTGAAAAAAATGGTCTTCTAAAAGGAAGACTCCCTACCCTGTGATGGGATATTGGATGGGGAAGGGACAATCGTTTTTTGGGGGTTGAGCCCGGAACTAGGAAGATCATCTATGGGAAGGAATCGAGACCCCAAAAAAACGCCTTGAAGGATCATCAAAGGACACAACACCTGATGCATGAACCTTATAAATGTATGAGGTGTGTTGGATAGTCCAAAGGCATGACCATGCACTCGTCATGACCATGTTGCATTTTGAACAGCGTCTTCCACTCGTCTCTAGGCTATATTCTGATTTGGTGATACCTGCTCTTCAATTCATTTTTGGAACAAACCTTATAACCTAACAATTATTGATCCAATATTTCATCCCAGTAGGGAGCTGGAATCGACACACATACACCATGAACCCTTTTTCTTAGACACCAATAGAGCAGAAACTGTGCACAGGCTCATGCTCTCATGAATATAGCATCTACCTAACAACTCTAATACTTGGCGTTACAACTACTCAAAATCTTTTCCACCAAAAAGCTTCACAAAGAAGGGCAAAATTTTTTTATAGTCAACTTAAAGATGGATCAAGGGTCTGACGAGAAGGGTTGGATTTGGTACCAGTTGTTACAACATATTTCTCAAATTTATTTTCTACCTCAAACCCAAGAGGAATGGAGGATGTGGTTGGTACTTTGCAGCCTAAAGTAATAGGATCCATGAATTTAGATCTACTAAAGCCTTATACAAAGGAGAAAATTCAGCAAGCTTTATTTAAGATGTAGCCTATGAAAGCACCAGATCCTGATGGTATGCCTCATGTTTTTTTTCCAAAAGTATTGGCATGTTGTGGGGGATTTAGTTACAAAGACAATTTTCAATCTCTGCATAATGGTTTTGTTCCTACTTATTTGAATGAAACTTTCCTTGTTCTTTTTCCAAAAAAGAGAAAACTTGAGCAAATTACTGAATATAGACATATTAATTAGTTCAATGTTGTATATAAAGTGACTACTAAGGTTATAGCTAATAGACTTAAACTTATCTTGTCACATGTGATTTCTGAGCGTTAAAGTACTTTTGTGCGGGGAAGACTTATAAAAGATAATGCGCTTGTTGCTTTTGAGACTATCAATGCTATCAGGAGAAAATGAAAAGGTCGCAAGAGTTTGTGTCCATTAAAATTTATATGAGTAAAGTCTATGATCGCGTGGAGTGGTGTTTCTTGGAAAAAGTTATGCTCAAATTAGGTTTTGATTAAAAAAAAAAAAAGTGGCTATGGTTATGTCATGCATTACTTCAGTTTCTTATAGAGTACTTCTTAATGAGGTACCTACTTCTCCCTTTTGTGCGTCAAGAAGTTTGCGATAAGGTGACCCTATATCTCTTTATTTATTTGTTTTGTGTGGTGAGAGATTATCCTCTCTTATTTAACATGCTGAAAGGAGAAGGTTGATAAAAGGAGTAAGGGTTTGTAATGGAGCTATCTTCATTAGCTATTTGTTTTTTGCCGATGATAGTCTTCTATTTTGTCAAGCTACTAGATTTGCAAATGCATGTCTTCGACAATTGTTATAGGTTTATGAAATGGCTTCTCGGCAACAAATAAATTTAGTTAAAACCAAATTGCTAAGTAGCATAAATGTTGGGCAGGAGGAGGTAAATGTAATTTAGTCTATCTGGAATGTTCATCTCTACACAACATGATAAATGCTTGGGTCTTCCTTCATTTATTGGCAGATCTAGAACTCATTCTTTTTAGGAGATAAAAGCTAGAATATGGAAGAAATTGCAGGGTTAGAAAGAGAAATTATTGTTTCAGGCTGGTCGAGAAGTTCTAATCAAAGAAGTAGCTCAGTTAATTCCTACTTGTACAATGAGCTGTTTCAAATTACAAAAAAAAAAAAAAAAATTGTAAGGAAATTGAAGGAATGTTTGCAAAGTTTTGGTGGGGACAATGAGTGGAAGAACATAAAGTGCATTGGAGCAGTTGGAACAAGATGTGTATTTCTAAGTTTTGAGGTGGTATGGGCTTTAAGGATTTAGAGGCTTTTAATTTGTTATTAATTGCTAAACATGGCTAAAGGTTGATTCATATCAGGTAATTTTTAATGTCTAGAGTGTTTAAGGTTAAGTGTTTTCCTCAAAGTGATTTTTTGTATTCAGATTTGGGTAGAAATCCTTCTTATGTTTGGAGAAGTATTAGTTTATTAAAGTATATTTTGTCACATGATTGCATATGGAGAGTTGGAAGGGGTGATAAGATTAGCATTTGGGGAGATAAATGGCTACCAGCTACACCTTTACACCAAGTGATATCCCCGATTCAAATTCTACAACTTGATGCAAAAGTCAGTGAATTGATCGATCCCCAATCAGGAGGTTGGAATCATGCTTTGGTGCGACATGTCTTTCTTCCTTTGAAGGCTTGATCAGATATTGAATATGCACTTATTTCCACAAGTTCTAGAACATCAAATTGTTTGTAGTAGCTAGAAGAATGGTATGTACACTGTCAAATCAGGTTATCATCTGGTAGTGGATCTCAAAGCTGAAGTCAAGAATGCTAAAAGCTCAAATGTGAGAGCAAGACAAAGTTTCAGGAGAAATTTATGGAATCTAAAACTGCCTAATAAGGTGACAAAATTCTCTTGGTTAGCTTGCAATGATAACTTACCTACAAAACACAATTAACGGAATTCTCTCCTTAAATGTATGTGATCGGTGTAAATTGGAAATTGAAGACTATGGCCATGCATTTAATAGTTGTTCAGCTGTTAGACTTATCCTGGTTGCTCATTGTAATTTGGATGCAGTTCTTTTAGGTGGTACATCTGGTTTTGATGTGATGGTCTAGGATTTAATGGGGTTTACAGAGGAGATAGTTTCTACTTTTCTTACTATATCTTGGCGTATTTGAAAATATAGAAATCTTCGTTGTTTCCAAAATTGATATTCTATTCTTCAGGATGTCATTGATAATTGTCTTGCATATGTTGACAGTTTTAAAATTGTCAAGAATAATCAAGTTGTTGTGAGAAAGGAGAGGTTGTGCTTGTGGAATCCTCATTCACCATGTAAAGTTAAACTTAACTTTGCTTATGGTAACGCCTCAAGGATGGGAGCTATTTTACGTGATGAGAAATGTGAAGTTTTATTCGCTATGTGTAGAAAGGAAAGCAATTTGTTAAAGGTTGATGAAGTTGAGGCATTGGCTACTTTACATGGCTTACAAATGGTATCAAACTTGGGTATCTCAGGATTGGTCTTAGAAGGGGATTCCTCTGTTGTGATTGAAACTATCAAATCAAAGAAAGATAATTTCTTAGGACAAGGGCCTCTGGTTACAGAAATTCAGGTTCTTCTAAATCAATTGAGGGGGGTTGATGTATTCCATGTTGGAAGACAAAGTAATGAAGAGGTTCATTTGCTTGCTAGATATGCTAGATATATGGATGACATAGTTCAATAGTGGTATCAATGCCCCGATTTATTCATTCTTGAGTAATGTTGGATGCTGCGATGTAATATCTTTGTTTGAACTCAGCTTTTCATTATGAATAAAATTTGCTTCTATTATATAAAATAAACAACAAAAAAAAAAAACTATTATTGTTAAATTAAAAAAATTGAGTGCGTTCCTTATGGGCTGGTGCTTGGCCACCCCTAAACCAGATCTAGAAGCTGGTAGCCATTATGCCACGCCACCCCCATAACCTTACTTTGCTCTTGCAGGGTGGCATGCTAGATTTAGGTATGCTGGGTGGCGCGCGACTACCTTGTAATGGACAAAATGTGGAGAGTTGGCATTTTTTATTTTTTCCTAAAACAAATTTTGTAAATATACAAGAGTATTTTTAAAAAATTTTAAATAATCTTTTTCGAGAGGGACAAAAGAGGACGTGTTGATTTATTATTGGTTAACACATGTCAATTTTGTCACGTGACCTATTGTGCCATTAGAGAACTAACCGATATTATTAGTTAACATCTCAAAGTATGTTGCGAGTTGGAAAATTCAATGTGGCCTTTTCAAACATGAAATTGAGTAACTTAGCCTACATTTAGATGTTGAGTTGAGTTGAGTTGAGTTCTTTATTGAATAGTAATGAATTAAGTAGCTGAAGTGAGTTATATGAAGCTTATCTAAAATAAGTTTAGATATGTTTGAATATTAAGATGAGTTTAATACTATTTATAAGAAATTAAAAAAGATTGTGGGTCTCATATATAAAGATGTGTTGAGTTAAAAAAGATTGTAGGTCCTACGTGTAAGGAAGTTTTGAATTGAGATGAATTTAGTAATTTCAGAGTTGGATATTTAGATATCAGACTCAATTTAAAATTAGACTGAACTAAATTAATCTAAACTAAATCTTGCAACCAAATACAGCCTTAATTTTCAGTTAACCTTTAAAAATGATACAGGCAATTTTACAATTAACTAATATAATTATGTCATTTGATTAAAAATAAATTTTAATTTTATAAAATTATTGTTTACTTTATTTAAAGTCGTAAAATAATTATAAAAAAATTATTAAATAATATTTAAAAATAAAAATCCTGAAGAAGGAAAAAAAAATCTTACCCTCGCACATTTTCAAGTTTTCTTCTCTCTCTCCAATTATTTTCTTCTTCCTGAAATCTCACTTCTTTAAAAACTAAACTAAGCTCAACGTTGAACAAAGCCCATCCTCCATATGCGACTTGTCTCTCTTTCGGCTTTCCCTCTAGTTGAAGCTGATTATCCACTGCCCTGTCCATGAACTCATCGTGCTTAATAAAGATTTTGTAGATTGATGGTATCTCCAAATGGATTTTGGGTTAATGACTTTGGAGGCTTTGGCCGGTCCTGAAGGGGGAGGAGGAGGTTCTTCTGAGGCCTCGGACCCCGAAACGAAGCTGAAGGGTCTTGGATCTGGGTTGGTCGAGCAAGAGGATTCCGGGGCTGGTGAAGATGATTGGAAGAGCTCAAAAATGGCCAAAAGTGATAGTCTTTCATCCCACAAGCCAATGCCGTTGTACCATGGCAGTCCTTTGCTGAGATCTAATGCTTTTTCCACTGGTGATGGTCGGAAAGAGGAGCACACGCTGAGCTTCTCTTCGGTAAAATCAGAGGTCCCTTTTCTCAGGAAGGATGGTCGGATAGTGGATAAAAGCATCCACAACTCATTTTTTCCTTACTACCAACGCCCGCCATCTGCTTACCCTAGAAATGCAGGTAATCATTGCAACATCTAATATTTGGGTTGAGCGTGCTTCTTTTAGGTTTGAAGGTGGTGAGGAGCTGGGAAGGTGGGTTGGTCAAAGATTGGTATGTGGGAATGCAACTCTGAAAGGGAGAGATTTCGACATTCTTGTGCAGAAGATGGGTTTGTTAATATTATTAAGTATCTTTATTTCTATGTCTCGGTGGGGAGGGGCATTTAATGGAAATTTTAGTTTTGAGTCTTGTCGAGGAAAAAAAAAAAGTTGGAATTTCCCTCCTCTAATATCCTCGGTACTTCTGCTTTAATTTTGGTAAAATCATCAACAGTCTCGGATTGATGGAAGAAAAAGCGCAAGAAAGGATAGGAAAATCGGGAGGACAAGCGGATAGACTTGTTTGGGTTTCTCTTTCTCACGTTTTGATTTTTGTTCTTGATATTGGTCTTCTGTTTGTCTAGTTTTTTTATATTATACGCAAGTTTCATAAATGTTATGTGCAAGTTATTTCATCTGTGCAGGTTGTGATTCTGGAAGCTTGAATGCAAGCGTGCATGGGACCTTTGCTGGGGGTAGAGGACCATTTACTCCATCTCAGTGGATTGAACTTGAGCATCAGGCTTTGATCTACAAGTACATCACTTTAAATGTGCCCGTGCCGTCCAATTTGCTGAGCCCCATCAAGAGATCCCTCTACCCTTATGGTTTGTCCGGCTCAACTCCTGGATCCTTGCCTCACAATTCATGTAAGCTTGTTATTTCCTTCAAAACTACACGCAGGACATGAAATTTTAGATCTCCCACAAGCATGCATAACTACCAACCATGTTCACATGTTGTGTAAATGTGAGTGCGAGTGTGTTTTTTCCTGGTGGAGTTGTGGTAAAAATGGGGGTGGGTGAGTTGGAACTTGATGCAGTCAGCTGCTTCTTCATATATTCATAAATTCATATGTGCATCGCATATTACTTTACCGTTGGTCAAGTGGAATTCTCAATTTGATGCTGTCATATGTTTCAGCATCAGTAGCTATGCCTATGTTTTTAGCTAATATTTGGTAGAAAGCTTTATCCATGTCCAGAACATAGTGTTTCTAGGTGTAAAGTTACTGACTTGGACACAATTTATTTTCTTTTTTCCTCAATCCCTTCCATTTTATTAGTGTTTTCCTCTTTAAATTTATAGTGGGTTGGGGCTCTTTCCATCTGGGTTTCTCTGGCAACACGGATCCTGAGCCTGGGAGGTGTCGACGAACAGATGGAAAGAAATGGCGGTGCTCGAGAGACGCAGTTGCCGATCAGAAGTACTGTGAAAGGCATATAAACCGTGGCCGCCATCGTTCAAGAAAGCCTGTGGAAGGCCAGACTGGCCATGCTGCCTCTGGGGCCACTAACTCGAAAGTGGTACCGATTACTTCTTCTGTGTCAAAATCGGTACTTCCTAGCGGTGCTTCCAACAGCCTCACTATTGGGCAGCACCAGTTCAAGAAGTTGCAGCCTGGTGATGTTGTCAATCGTTCTGTAGATGCCGTTGTCAGCAGGGAAAAAAAAAAAAAAAACTTTTTGGATTAAATCTTCCTTTATCTGTTCAGTTCTCATAATCCTTTTTAGGCTTTATAAGAGGATATTGATCTAGGACAGTCTGCATGCTTGCACTTTCATTTTCTTTCCTTTATTTTAAAGCAGACCCCATCATCCATATTTACTCTGCTGAAAGTGACTAGTCCAACTAGTAGAAACTTAGGATTCCTTTTATAGGGAGATATTATTATAAGCTCTTCTGCAATTTCTATATATAATTGAATTGAGATCTTTATGGAAGATTTTACAAAATTATAAAGGCTACGAGTTTTGCATAATTGTTACTGATAATTGTAAACATTCTTTTTTGTTAACCTTTCCCAATATTTGCTTTCCTGAAACAGTGAGCCTGTGTGTGGCAGAATGCAAGAACCTGGGGCCCTTTCCACGATGTCTTCCGCAATCAGCCTGAAATCTAATGAGTCTACTTTTACCATTTCGAAACAAGAGATCCCATTAGAAGAATTCTCTGAGTCCTTGTTTGGCCTAGTATCTACCGATTCCCTTCATAATCCTTCACACAGGGGCTCCTGCATAAATTCTAAAAGCTATGGTTCTTTCCTAGACTTCAATGACCAGGAAAACCAAGACCAAAATCCCCTCCGCCAATTCATTGATGACTGGCCGAAGGGCCAGTCAAATTGCTCGGTCATTTCCTGGCCAGAAGAACTAAAATTGGACTGGACCCAGCTATCAATGTCAATCCCTATGGCCACCTCTGACTTCTCATCATCATCATCCTCACCCACTCAAGAGAAACTTCCCTTTTCACCTCCAAGGTTAGCTCAAACTCAGTTTGAGCCAACTCAAATGAACTTGGGGATTAGCACTGAACTTAGTGAACCATCCAAGAATCAAACTAACTGGATACCGATCTCCTGGGGTACTTCAATGGGGGGTCCTTTAGGTGAGGTCTTGACCAGCACTACGAACATTGCAAGAGCCTGCAAGAACTCTTCAGCTCTTAACCTCTTGACTGAAGGGTGGGATAGCAGCCCTCAGTTGGGGTCTTCTCCCACGGGTGTCTTGCAAAAGGTGCCGTTTGGTTCTCTCTCAAACAGCAGTTCAGGCAGCAGCCTGGGAGCTGAGAACAAAAGGATCCGCGAAGGAGGTAGCATGTTTGATGATGTGCTGGGCTCAACTCATGCAAGTTCTTCAATTCCATCCTTGTAAGAGAAACAGTCGAGGCTCTAGAGATACAAAGGATTTGAAGAAGAGGATGTAATTAGCTAGCACGTGGAAGAAGATCGAAAAGCGTGGAGTAACTCTTTGTTTATCTGATGGAAATTTGGTTTTTTTGTTTTCCTGCCCTCTCTCTCTCTCTCTCTCTCTCTCCTATGGATGATTTAATTTGAGGTAGGTAGGTGTCTGATTTTAATTTTAACAGATGTGGACGACTTCGGCTCTTGAGAATTCGTTGTCAACTGCATGTTTTTATCATCAAAAGCAATTTATACCGAGTTAAATGTCTCATATCTTATTAGCAATTAGGCTTTCCGCTGTGCCATAACAATTTGATCGTTCACGAATGGGCTGCTTAATGTGAATTATCAGCAGCAGCTGCAGAAATAATAGTTATGGTAACGACGACAATGATCATATGAGCTATGTTCAGAATTTGTGCAGTGCAGCCCGGATAAGAATCTTTTCAAGTATACGTTTACTAGAAATATGAAGTATTCCTTGTGCACCCTGGAATAAGTGGTGCCAATAAAGAAAATACAAAAATACAAAATTGATAAATAAAATGATGAAAACATCTTATATTTTGTATTAAATGATTACCATCATTTCAAATAAAATAGAAATTATGGTATTCCAATTTCCAAATAGTTCCCAAAGCTGTGGCACAGGATAGAACAATCATGTTGGTGAAGCTTCTATCATCATAAGATTCATAGCACATACAGACCTTCCAAGATACAAATATTCATTATAAAAGATGATACACACAACTATCAAGGATTTTTTTACAGTTCTGAATTTGTTTGAATTTGAAAAAAATAATATTTTATAACAATGTTATATAAAAACTATAAATATTTATATCATTTTTGGTGATGATTGAGACATTTTAGACCCTTGGAATAGACCCCACTCCAACCTTCTACAGTTGGGAGATAGCTCTCAACAATATCTTGGTAGTAAAAATGAGGATGGTGAGTTAGGTTGGAGTACCCTGAA
Organism: Pterocarya stenoptera; assembly: GCA_003123785.1. Taxonomy (NCBI): domain Eukaryota; kingdom Viridiplantae; phylum Streptophyta; class Magnoliopsida; order Fagales; family Juglandaceae; genus Pterocarya; species Pterocarya stenoptera. The sequence goes on along the minus strand of QEOT01000148.1, from coordinate 157,086 downwards.
CTCCAGACAGGGAGCACTCTTGTGGCCTGCCCATCAGGCAGATCCCGCCATTGTCCTTGCAGCGTTATTACCTATGGGTCATGACTGACAAAAGTCGGCATTATTTTGGTCTTTAGCTTGTTGACTGTCCCCTCAGAATATAATTCGGGTCCCTAAATTGGATCACACTTTAGTTTTTACTGACTGTCCCAAATTTTAATTCCTGAAAGGTTTTAATATTATCCGTATTTGCTTTATTGTGCCAGCAAAAGTTGCTAAGGTCCTTATTCATAAGGAGTAGTCTTAGCTGGGAAAAACATTTGGGGTCCCTTGGATCCTTACTTATAGCTGTCGTCCGTGCTATTTATCATGGGCAAAATGCTATTTACATAAGTGTGAATGGAAGACAACTGGATGTGGCAGTATTTCTCGATGAACAAATATGAGATAGGCGAACGAGGGCTTTGCAAATAGTTCCAACTCGAGCTGTTTTCATAAAGTCAAAAGCCAGTTTACAGTTACCTATTCGGGACTAATAATTGTAGAACTCGGCAGTCGGCAGGTTCAGAAAATCAAACGAGGCTTTAAATCCAGCTAGCCAGGATCAGATTTACATGTTAACGTGACATGATGGGTGGATCTCCGTTGCCTTTTCTTTTTTATGGCTTTTGGGTTTTTTGAAACAAAACAATATTCGTATCATTTAATCTTTCTAAAGACTAAATGATACGAATATTGATCAGGTGAGCAAATCACCTTTAAGATCATAGCTCCAAGGTATCAACCAAAAAACTGAAAAGAAATCAGGAAGCAGGAAACAAGAATTGGGAGAAAAGTTTTGTATTTCTCGATAGAATGAATTAATTTGTACAAACTAATACATATCCTTTATATACAGAATATTGCTAATATACACGTGTTGTAATAATAACTAATTTTGCTAACAAACTTGTTGACTCATATGTATAGATATCAACACTCTCCCTTGAGATAGAGTCTGTATATTGATCACACCCACCTTAGAAATGAGAGATGTGAACTGTGGTGAAGATAAAAATTTTGTAAAGAAATTTGCTAATTGATGTTGTGAGTTAACATGGAGAGTACACAAGATGCCAGATTGAAGTTTCTCCCTAACCAAATGGCAATCAATTTTAATGTATTTCGTTCTCTCTTGAAACATTGGGTTAGCTGTTATGTGTAGGACAACTTTGCTATAACAGAAAAGTAAGGCTGGTGAAGTGTGATTAATACTAAAATCCTTAAGCAATGCAATCAACCAGGTTAATTCACAAGTTGTAGAATGAAGAGCTTTGTACTCAGTTTCAGTTGAGGATCTTGACACATTGTTTTGTTTCTTACACCCAAGAAGACACAAAAGTCAGTAACCAATTTCTTTATTTCAGGAAATGTTCTCCAATCTGAATATGTGAATGCTTTTAGCTGTAAAGAGGAAGAGGCAAGAAGAAATATACCCTGTCCTGGAGTGCCTTTTAGATATCTTAATACCTGATATGTAGCATCCAAATGAGCTTGAGTAAGTTCCATAACCTAAGTTAGAACATGAACAAAGAATTCCAAATCTAGTCTTATAATAGTTAGGTAAAGTAACATTCCTATTAGGTAAGGTTTGGATAGTGAGATGAGATGATATAGTTTTAGATAAAACTTAAATAAAATATTGTTAGAATATTATTTTTTAATATTATTATTGTTTTGGTATTTGAAAAAATTGATTTGTTTATTATATTTTGTGTGAGAATTTAAAAAGATTGTAATAAGATAAGATAAATGATTCTTGAATCCAAACCTATTTGGTTTTGTGCATCAGAAGTCTTCTTTTGCCCATTTGTGACCTTCTTCAAAGCAACGAGGCTATCATGAAGCTGTGTCAGCCTAGTCCCATCAACCACGGCGATGTAGCTTTTAAATTTCTATATTCACATAACCGGTTCTCTAGTAACAAAATGTAACAAATTCCCTTATGTAAATGTAGAACAATACTGATATTCTCACTTCGAGGGTGAGGAACTCAAGAAGGCGAGAAGAGAAAGATAGAACTTTCTAGATAATTCCAAAAAGGTCTACCCTATATGTCAGGGATTCCCAACTGAACAGTGAATACTAACGCACTAGAGGGCCAAAGCCCATTACATGATAATTAAAGAGGAAACAAACAGAAATAAAACAACACTGAGTAAAAGATAAATGTAAAGATAACTGGGCCCAAGCCGTGCATAGAACTACTTAATCAAATAAAAGTCCAGCATGGTTTAAAAGCCCACGAGCCCATAACCCTCAATCCTTTTCAAGTGTTTCCATAGTGTTCTCATTCTATAATATCAACGAACTCTGTGGCAGTTGTATAGTTTTTGTCATATGACTTTCAAGAATCTTTGTAAAAATTTGAAAGGGTAAATACAGAAGCAAGATCTACAATTACTTTACGGTTGAGTGAGTATGGAGATCAGGTGGTGGGTTCAATGTCGGACTGTAATAGTAGAAACACAGCAGAAATAGAAAATAATCCAGTGCATCAGGGTTTAATGTAAAACAAAAAGGGAGGCTAATGTGTGGATCCGGCTAGAAGAGGACTCATAAAGAAATAATACAAAAGCGATAAAAATATATAATTTGAGTAGTTTAACCAAAACTTATAGCTAATTTAAGGTGTGATGTATTTTAAATAAATTAGATAGCTTGTCTTCTTTGGCGAAGTCATCCCGACACTACCAGTACTAATGATTCCTTGATCATTCAAACAAACGTAATGGTCGGTAATGCTAGCTAGCTTCCATTTTTCTTTTAAATTCTCTCAATTCATGGACTGATGGGAAGTCTGTCACGCAGCATGAGTTGATTAATATGGTGAGTCGACAGAAAGTCCAAACAGTCGTATCACAATAAATCTAGGCTGGAATGCATTTATTTTTTATTTTTTTAATAATGCTTGAACTATAGAGATCTTTATCGATTTTTTTATTTATTTAATGATTTAAGAAGTTTTTTTTTTAAATAAATTTATAATTTTTATCTTTTAAAATGTTTAAAAAATTTAAAATTTTATTTTAAAAAATAAAAATAAAATTTTTGCCTTCTTGATTACATCCCTTGGTAAAAGTAGCAATTTTTTTTTTGTCTATTTTATGTTTAAAAAATTCTTTTCATCAATTATATTTATCATTTCGCATTCAGCATCTTATGAAATATACATCCACACGTTATGAGAATATGAAAGCGATTATTCACATAACATTCCTCTTTATGTTTTGATTTCACACCGCAAAGCATAAAAACTCATTTATTATCTTTTTGACTATCTTTTCCAAAAGTTCACATCAATCTGCTGTCCAAATTAATCTCAATCATTCATTCATTAACACTTCTGGATCGAATTATAGCAAGTTGATTGACTGTCTTACACAGCTTGATTCCACACTAATGATCTCATAGTAATGGGTTTTTCTTTTTCCTTTTTTTTTTTTTTTTTTAATTAAATCATGGACGTCTCCTTTTTCGTTATCTTCTAAACTGCGGTTGTCGTTATCCGTTGCAAATTTATGACCAAATTTGATCCAGATCAGGAAAATCAAGGATTTAACTCTTAGAATATATATAATATATGAAAAATAGTTTAGTCTATGTAAAGATTATATAAAAGTAAATTTATAAATTGATATGGTTTGATATAGTATGTCAGATTATAAAATTACTTTTATTATAAAGTAAATATAACGGATTCTATGAAACTACGTCAGTTTATGAATTTACTTTATATAATTTTTTTGTGTCTGTAGCACTTATCATAATATATATATATTTATATATATATACATACAAATTGTGTACAGAAGAATTGGAGCCATTCGTGCCTGCATGCGTTTACATGCTGGAGTCAAATCTTCTTTTCGAATTGTGGAATTGTGGAGTCAAATATTTATAGTTAGAGTATTTTCTTTCTAATAAATTGATACAGGATAGAATAGAGAATAATTATGATGGTTAATTCCAACAAATGATTAATAAAGAAGACAAGAAATTTATCCAAAACATAGAAAAAACAAATCTGAATAATATTGATTATAGTAAAATTCAAAATTATTTTATGAAGCTTACAAGCTGGACTTAAATAGTTACAAAATTTGAAATTATGATGATTTTTTAAAAAATAAAAAAATATAAATCATTGTATGAGAAATAAATACATAAATAAACAAGAATCCTTGCAAACATTTGGCCAAAATCGAAATCAGAATCACTTCTATTAACAGGATCACACTTAAGCACAACATCAGCAAGAATCAAACACAAAATCAGCAACACTATGATTTTAGGAATTAGCCATTGTAAATGAAGCCAAACAAATTAAGCTTTGTTGATAGCATTCTTACACCACCCGATCCCAACTCTGGAGACTACACTCAATGGAGCCAAACAAAGGACATGGTCTTTATTTGGCTTCTCAACTCCATCAGTCCCTCAATCGCCAATTCCCTTGAACTTCATACCAATCCTTGTGAAGTCTAGCTTGATCTTCAATCCCCTTTTTGTCACGACAACAATGCCCGTATCTACCATCTCAAATGTGAACTGTCATCCATGCACAAAAACACACATTATGTTCATGAGTATTACAACTAGATTAAACAAATCTGGGATGAACTCAGCCATTTACAAAAAAGCAATGATCTCAAAGAATTACAACAATAAGGAGAGGATGAACGTGTTTACCAATTTTTGCTTGGTCTCAATAATTTCTTCTCATAACTCAGAACACAGATTCTTGCCATGGAACCCCTTCCCCCCATCACCAAAATTTTTTCTTTTCTTTTTCAGGAAGAGCAGCATCGTCTCCTCCACCTTCGGCCACCATCATCGGACTCTCTGGCTTTTGCCACCCACCCAACTGGTTCCATAAAACCCACCCTCTGATGCACGGAATGCGGGCAAAACAGGCCACTTGCGTGACTGTTGCTGGCAGATCGCCGGCTACCCACCAAGCTGAGAACCACGAAACAAGTCGCGGCCCTCTCTCCTCAGCAAACCACCCTCTGGTTTGTCGCCTGTGGTGAATCACGCCTCCACCTCCTCCGCTTTGTCACCGGTGCTTGGTTTGTCGCCAAATTTATACCAAAAGTTGCTCGATTTGCTCACTCCTACCACCTTATCAACCAACTTTGTGGTAATGTTTCCTCCTCCTTTCTTTTTGACAGTCGTTGTGACTGGGTTATGGACAGTGGTGCCAGCGACCACATGTGCTACGACCAAAGCCTCTTCAGCAACCTTACATTTTCCTCTTCTGAGAAGCACATTCGATTACCCACAGGCCACACACTTCATATATAAGGTGTCAACACTTGTGTTTTGACCTCAACCCTAAGTTTGTAAAATGTCTTTTATGTCCCTCAAATTGCTTTTTATCTCCTCTCTGTCCTTCAGCTTACAACTAATCATTCTTGTATTGTTTCTTTTTTCTCTACCAACTGTTTTTTTTTCAGGACCCACACTCAATGAGGCTGATTGGAGCGGGCGAGCTTTGTAATGGGCTTTATGTGTACTAGCCCAAACCCATTATGGCCCTCTTCGAATAAACTACTGCGAATAAAACCTTATGACACCAACGCCTAGGTTATCCTTCCTACTTAATCATTCCTAGTCTTTTAAATAATTCTCGTGTTATTCTTTTATTGTGATGTTTGTGCTTGTTCTAGTTCGAAGCACACAATACTACATTTTCCTTCTCATGCTAATAAAAATACTTTGGTTTTTAATCACATTTTTTGTGATATATGGAGTAATTATCATACTTCTCACTATGTGGTGCTCATTACTTTCTTATAATAGTTGATGATTTTTCACGGATCACTTGAATCTATCTCATGCGTTATAAATCTGGGGCTTATACCCACCTCATGCATTTCTTTGCACTTATCCAAAATTAGTTCAACACCATGATTAAAATAATTAGGACTGATCATGGACAAGAATTTCTTTCTCACAAATTTCAAACTTATCTCCATGATCGCGGAATCATTCAT
>QEOT01000148.1:91945-129454 GCA_003123785.1 Pterocarya stenoptera | reverse complement strand
CATCATAAGAAGACCCACCTTTAACTGTTTAAGGGCCGTCACGACGACGTACTACCTCAAATGAATTTCCCAACTCCCTAGGGGGTGGGGGAAATTTGAAGGGTGCAAGTGTTGGCAAGGGAGTGCTACGTGCAGGAGTTGAAGCAGAAAGATGAAGAGCCCGCCTTGGACTACACCTAGGGGATGAAATAGGCCTTGCACCGCGGGAAAAATAATGACAAGCTCCTATCTGCGATCCGCCTTGCCTAGTTTCTAGGAGGAAAGAGATGGGGCGAGGCTGTGAAGAAAAATGCGAACAACTATCTCCCCAGAGCGAGAACTATGGACCTTTAAATTTTGTAATGACTCTGCACTGAACTTATATTTCTTTTTACTTAATAATACAACTTTTCAGGGCAATTCAGAACATTAGCTCTATGCTCTCGACTTACAAGTACGACACCAACAAATAAAAACAAAACGCGGCTAACAAGACACGCGATGACAAGGTCATCAACAGCTTACCTCTCCGCAAGTCACCATAGGGAAAGGTAGGCCTAAGTGTTCCCTTATCCCTCCTGCGAGAGAGAACGGGTCAGCCAATGGCGGCCTGAAAATAAAACTTACATTCTTTGCTGACATCAATAGGCGGGTGTGGGTTCAGTAATAAACTGCCCAAAAACTTACTTATCTGTATGATACTATAGGGAAAGGTTGGCAAAAGGGTGGCCTTATCCCTCCCACAGAGGAGAGCGGGATCGGCACATGGCCCTCCCAAATACAGAAACTCAAGATCAGTCAAGTCAAGGTACTTCTCCTCAACAGACTCCAAGACCATGCTCCACACCACGTAGCAAGATGTCAGGCGTTGGGATGCAACTAGGTCAGCGCCAAAGCCCAAGAAGTCCAAAACATCATGAGCTGGGTGACAAAAAGAAAGCCTCAAACCGTGCGAAACATGCCTATGTATAGGGAAATCTTCTCATCGTTGCCCCCAACGTTGATGGCCCTCCAACAGGGTTCTGGAATCTCCATGACAACAGAATTTGGCATCCTGTGTGAACTGCGTAAAGCGTTAAGGGTCGTGAACTCAATGAGGCTTGCCTCAGTCTATGAGGCCGATGAGAAGACCAGGAGAGCCAAGTACCATGTCTCCACGGGCTTAGCTCATCCCTTACCTCAATCTACAAGGCTGACGAGAAGACCAAGAAAGCCAAGTACTATGTCTCTACAGGCTTGCCTCTTCCCTTGCCTCAGTTAACAAGGCCAATGAGAAGACCAGGAGAGCCAAGTATAGTGTCTCCACGGACTTGCATCAGTCTACGAGGTCGATGAGAAGATCAGGAGAGTTAAGTACTGTGTTTCCATGGACTTGTTTTAATCTATGAGGCCGATGAGAAGACCAGGGTAGCCAATTACCGTGTCTCCACATACTTGTCTCATCCCTTGCCTCAGTCTATGAGGTTGACTATAAGGCCAACGACAAGTCAATGTGAGTCAAGTATCACGTCTCCATGGACTTGACTCATCCCTCGCCTCAAGTCCACGAGGCCAACGAAGAAAAAAGAAAAGGGAAAAACAACGAAGGGAGAGACAAACATCTAAGGCCAAGTGACAAAGGGAAAAGTCAATCTTATTGATATTTGAACATGTCCAACATGTGAGCAGATGGCCACCTTTAGATAACGAGCTAGAGGTCTTTACAAGAAGAGAAAACAATGTACATAACTTTACAAACAGAGAAGCATGAACAAAATTATAAGCTAAAGAGCGGGAGCAGTAGGATTAGGAGCGGGGGCATTAGGATCAGGATCAGAAGCATTAGGATTGGGATCGAGGGATTGGCGTCTCGGTCCAACTTCTTAAGTCGTTGAGCCTCGGAGTCTTGTCGGCCTTTCAATTCAGTATTCTCTCCCCTCAACTGGCTCAATGACTCCTTAAGAGCCGCCACCTTCGCGGTCGGGTGATCAACCGACTCTAGGACTGAGTTTCTCATAGTTGACTAAGAAAGGATATCATTGCAAGCCAACTTAGCCTGCTCCTTCGTTGTGCAAGTTCAGCCTTTAGTAGGTTTCTTCGACGACGAAGTTGCTTGACAATCTTCTGGCTCTTTTTGCGAGCTAGTTGGGCCTTCACTAGCTCAACTTCCAGACGCTCCTTCTCCTTCCTCTTCCCCTGCACACAACGAAGGTCCTGCAGTGCCAAGAAGTGGAGAGCTTGGTTCTCCCACTCAACTGCTTCTTGGTTGTCCACAATAAAGGTGGCCAACCAGGATGCACCTTATCGCCAACAAAAAAATAGAAAAATGGTTAGTACAAGGTAATTGATAAAAGGGCAGAAAAGATTAACAGTCATAAAAGACCTCAGAGAAGAGCTTCGTCAAGGATTTGGTCACCCGTTCCAGAGACTCTGCTTGAGCTCCTCTTGCTTCAAATCTAGTGGAAAGAGGAATGACCTTCACTGGGCTCTCTTCAAGGGGTGGCTGAGTAGCGGCCTCCACGTCTTCTCTTGTCACCTTCAACGGCGGGAGGAAGCTCCTCCCTAGAACTCCATGGACCCACTCTCTCATTAGGGCCACGCGGACTTTCTCCCTTGGTCCTCGACTCCACGACCATCTCACTCACAGCGACTGGCGACCTCGTGACAGGTGAGGGAGAGAAGGCATCAGTCATATTCTCGATAGCAAGATCGGGAACCATGGCCAACCCTGGCTTCGCCGTTTCCCCTCCCAAAGCTCTCCAGACAGGCTTTTCAGAAGGATCCACAACCAACCCAACAACGGCATTAGCAGGGTCTTCTTTTGATGGCTAGGCAATAGGGGACTCAGGGGAAGATACCCTCTCCACACTTGAGTCAGGGCTTCCTGCTTAATCTTCTGCAGTGCCCTCAAAGATCTGACCCTCGATGGCGGAGTGCGCTATGGACAGCGAGGAATGGATCATCTCCAAGTCCACCTTGGGAGGAGGCTCTACCAAAGTTGATCGACGAGGGGCAGGTTCCAGGAGGGCCCCATAGAAATGCGTCGAGAGCATCTCGGCCCCCAGGGACATCCTGCGTGGGCTTGTCGACGTGGTTGGTATTGCAGAGGTTGTGACCGCAACAGGCTCTTTACGGCTGTAGAAGGAGGAACGACCAGTACTTCAAGAATTGTAGGGCTCCCATCCCCCTACCTCATCGCCGTCTTCGACGAAAGACTAGATGGGATCAACAGTGGAGCAGCCATAGATGGTAGTGGTTGACGGACCTTAATATGCACCAAGGATTGCCCCAAAGGGAATCGAGGAGAGGGCACTAGGCTACTGTCAGCCCTAACAACCTCCACGCAGGGTTTCTTCCCTTTGCCTACTGGAGGAGGGCTGAGGGAACGCTTCCAAGCCAGGATGGCTTCTAACCGCATAGGTATGGCACGATCATTGAAAACAATGTGACTTAGGAGAGGTAAAAATGCCCTTATATTTTCCTCTCCAAGAAGAGCCTTTGAGAGGATGTTGGGGGGGCGATTCTTCACCTATTCTTTGACAAGGGCAGTACGACGTGACTCTTAAAAAGAAGCCTTCGGCCGTGTCACTTTATCATCAAGAACCACCCCTATATGGCCTAGACGGGAAACTCACAGCGATTTACCTGTCCAACCGAAAATTCCCACCCTTGGTCGGACACAAAGAAAAATTTGGAGGTCCAGTCTTTAACCTTGCGATAATGCTACTCCAAGGAGACGAAAGCGTGCATCACCCACTGCAAATGTTTTCCTCACTTTTTATGAGGTAATGGGTCAAAAGAAACTCACGACCAGTGAGGTCGGCGTGCTTTGGGTCAATTTTCAAACAAAACTCGCCTCCAAAGGATGTAACAGCACATCAAGATCCTCCAAGCGTTTGGGTGGAGTTAAGAGGGGGCTAATCCGAGGCAGTTTAGCAGGTCACTGACAGGGCGAGAGAATGGTAGTCTCAGCCCGCAAGAGAACATGCTGGGGAATATGGTAACCTTCACGGCATAACCCTCATCGTCGCCAGCCCCTTGTGCTGTCCCAGAGCCTAAAAAACTATCGTGCTGGGGACGTGAAAGGTGGAAGCTAGCGACGACAAGAACTCAGGGGTGACACCTGAGCTCTAATTGTAACCATTGCTCCGTGGTACAAACCTCGAGTAGGTCCAGGTCTCTAGGAATTTTGGGTTGAACGAACTTTTTAGGGGCCATTGAGAATGAGAAAAGTGACGAAGGAGGAAGGGAGTAGAGCAAAGAGAATGAAAGCCTAGAACACAAAGGGAAAACATTGTGGTAAAAAAGAGAAAAGATGGCAAAACCTCGTTTATAGAAGGGAGAAGTGATAGTTGGCCTTCCGTGCCCATGTGACAAAAAAGGGATACAAAAGGGTTCGAATCTCGCGAAACACGCGATACAAAGCGATGCGAGAAAGCTAAACAACGCACCAAGCCAAGTTTAAGGAGTCGAGTTGTCAAGCTATAAGGGGTAAAAGCGTAAAAGGGAAAAGAAGAGGAAAAATTAAATTGTCATCAAATCAGTTCAATGAGAATTAACAGGGTAATGGAGAGGATAAAAAGGCCCAATTGAAGAGCCCAAAGCCCCATGGGCCATAGGAGGCCCATTGTTTGGTAAAGCAAAGATAACGGGTCACGAGAGACCCGTTCGGCCCGACCAAAGAATAATGAGACATTGACAGAAGTGGCGAGAGGTGACATGCGCTATCAGGCACCTTAGATCATCACTAACACATGGCTACCAGAAGGTGTGTAAGAGAAGCTATAGCCACCATCTCCTGGAAAAAGGAAGGTGGGCACCACCAAGATAGACCGAGGGGACACAAACGCCTCAAGTCCCTAGAAATCGACTGCTAGGAAGCATGCATGAGAGGCAACCATGACTCATACTCTGAGGAAAGAAATGTGGGCACTAACAAGACAGGCTGAGGGGATGCAAACGCCTCAAGTCTCTAGAAAACAGCTGCTAGGAAGCGGGCAGGAGCGGCAACCGTAACTCATACTCTGAGGAAAGAAAGGTGGGCGTCGCTGTAGCAGGCTGAGAAGCAGTCGAAATTATGGTCATGAAACAGCAGCTGTGGTGATGCATGTCGAAAGGGCAACCATGGTTCACTTCGCGAAGAGAGAGAGAAAGAGAGAGATGGGGCTCGTCGGCTTTGGCTAAGAGGGTGTTAAGATGTAAGTCAGAGCCCAATGTCACACTAATCATTTCCTTCAGGGCAACTGATCCACATGCTTAAAGCATGGGCACAATGGGACAGCTCCTCGAAAATGGAAGCCAATGACACCTCAAACCTAGTATAAAAACCACCTCAAAGTATATTCAAACTCACAAGATTTTAAGGATAAAACACTTCCCAAAGAGAATACTAACTTAAGCATCAAAGGGTCCCCTGACCACTCCCGAGCTCCATTCTATATTTGTATTGTTACAGGTCCAGTGATCCACTCCCCAACTATCCGAGGAGACCTCACAATACATACGAAATACATCCAAAACATGTGTAAGTGTAACAAGTAACAAGACTGGCCATGAATTATTAAACAACGTCCATGCATAACTAGATTTCCAAATTTAAAACTAAAGACTAAGTGCATTTCCATCCGATTGCCTAAAGCATCATTTTCTCTAAATTATAGGGTTTATATTTGGAGTTTTCTCCAAATACATGTTCCATCCGATTTCCCATTTTAAGGAAAAGGTTTAGGATATGAACAGTAGTTTCCTATATTTGGGGAGTTACTATTCATCTCGTAAATTACTTTTTATATATATTTTATAAGGAGTAGTTAAATATGTAGAAATAAAATAGTAGAAATAATAAAAAAAAATAATAGAAAAATATTATTTTAATGGAATAGAGAAATGATAGGAAATGAGATGTATAAGATTTTTTAAAGATGAGTATAATTTAAGAGAAAATCATAAGAAGTGTAATTTTTATATAAAATTTAAAAAAAATTATAAGAAATCGAATGAGAATACTCTAACTGAGAGTAAACAATGAAGGACAAATTTGATCTTATTCTCCGGAATGGTTAGACCCCGGCCGGCTTGTGATTGGTCTTTAATATCCATTCCATTAAATTGGTTCACGAGGACTAGTCCTGTAATTAGGTACTGATCACAATTCTAAAGAAGACATTGAAATTAATCGGGCTGTTTTCAATTTATAATATATTCAGTAATATTGGCTGACCCAGTCACTATATATATATATATATATATATATATATATTATATGGGAAAAGCTGGGAGCCCGTTTTGGGCTCCTGATACATTTGCCTGATTATATATATATATATAAATATATATATTTAGTGATTAAAAAAATATTATTTAATAATATTATTAATTTTTTAATTTTTTAAAAGTATTTAAAAGTGTTAAAAAAATGATGTGAAAAAAAAATTAAAAAATAAAAAATTTATAATATTATTAAACAATATTTTTTTAATCACTAAATTAAAACAAAGAATCAGACAACTGCATCGGGAGTCCAAAATGGGCTCCCTAGCATTTTTCATATTATATACGGTCGATCGAAGTAAATTATGTCTCAAGAGGAAAACTCTCAAAAGCCTATAATTACTGCCCGCTTAAATGGTTTTGGCCAAATGTATTAATGTTAATTAATTTGATACTACGCCTTCCGTAATAAATTATTAATCTATTTCCAATGTACGAATCAAATCTATTTTTTCACTCAGCCTGTGTGATCTGATATAGCAAAGAAAAGTACATCAATAGATCCTGTATTAACTATGAATATATATATACTCCTTCCGTAATATATATATACTCCTTCCAAACGGGTAGGAAAGTATCAAAATGGAGCTATCGCGTATGGGTGCCCCGCCGGGATGAACAGTACTCAATCCGGGCCATAAACAAAGGTGGTCGAACAATTCTAAGCAGTTCAAACGTACGTCCACATGACAACAAAATCAAAGATATTAGTGTTCTCAATTCTACTTCACACATATTGATGAGCTTGAGTAGAATTAAGGGGACCGAGCGGCTAAGAATGAAATATGCATGGTTTGTAGGAGACAGTCTACGCTATCGATCCTGCGAAAGTTGAAGGGCCGTGCTGTGTTCAAAACCGGAAAGACTTCCTGGACTCAGAAGAGGGAAAGAAAACCAATTATGAGAGGACGGCGACAGATTCAACCCAAAGGAAAATGGGGCCTCTTTATTCTCCGACATTTTCTGGGGTTTCATTTCCAGTGCTGCTCCTGATCCAAGCTGGCCCTGCTGGTACCCTACTGCAGAGAATGGTAATGGAGGCTCTTGGAATTGCTTGGTAACATCAAGTTGAGGAGGAGCCACGCTTTGAAGACGCCGAGGCAAGCCTAACTCGGCTGCACCAGTGAGCTTTTGCACAAGGTCCCGGAAGTTAATGGGATCCACCTTATATATTCTAGGGGGTGACATTGGTGGCAATGGCGCCACTACTGGCCTCTTGCATGGCTTTGCTACAGACTTTCGAACTGTATGGAGTTGTGATGAGGAATGAAATGGTCGTGGGAATTTTGGACTCTTCGCTTTTTGCCATAAGTAGGTGGTGGAGGAGGAAGAAGATGAGTAAGCGGAGTAAGGTTCCATAGATATGGAAATTGATTGGGTTAGTGAGAGATTTATTCTTTATTGATCAGGAATGCAGATACCATTAATGGATCGAAGGCCTTTCTATCTGGTATATATATATATATGTTATATATAAACAGATTAGGGATGAGACGATGGGTAAAAAAAGGCAACGACCTCGCTAGAGATCATGAATACGATGGGAGGCGAGGCCAACCAAAAATTCAAATGTTGCTCTGTCTTCAGCCGTCGGCGCCATCCGTCCGTATTCAGGATTCAGGACAGTGCGGTCAAACACATGGATTTGACAAATTCCGAATCATATCCAATGGCATTGCATAGACGTTGATGGTACTAATTCTCGGCCTATATATTCTCCATTCCAACAATATTATTTAACTTTTAGTATCTTTGATCATATAGATTAAATGTAGAATATTTTAAATAATTTCATAATTAAGCAATTCATTTAGACAAAATAAATCAATTAAAATATTATATATCAAATGACAAGATTCAAAATAACATTTAACATTTATTTATATTAAGAGTTTAATATTTACAAAATAAATATAAACGCAAGCATCACTACATGTTATGAAATTTATTATAAGTATAAAAAAAAAAAAGAATTAAAATACAGATTAAATTTTCTTATAATTAATGAATTCTTGATATAATAAACGGCATGTCTAGAAGCGATCGAGAGGTAGAGGGGGCGCTGTTACTCGGTGAAGGAGTCATCTGGTGAAGGTGGCCGGTGATGACTAGCCGCCTCTCCAACAAACAGTCTGACGACTGAGATGGCTTAGAAATGTCACACGTCATGTATTTAGTTGTTGTTGTATATTTGACCAAATTAAAATGCACAATTTTTCATTTTCGTTTTACATTAATTAATCATATTTCAATGATTATATATGACTTAAGATATTAGCCTTTTCGATCATCCTAATTAATTCCCTTGTTTACGTTATCAATGTCCTGTTTTAAGCTGGTTGAATGAGACCGTACTCTCCTTGTCTCTTGCGTTCACGCATGCATGCAGTACTACCTAATTAATTTTTTGTTTTTCCTGTATACTTAATTTTATGTTTCTATGACGCAAGTCTATACGTAGTAATCACGTATACATGAGGTAAGTAGTAGCTCATGTAGGCCGACAGCTTGCATGCATGTGTAGTTTTCTTCTTGTGGTACATTAATATTCAAGCGTACGTAGTACTAATCATGCTAATACAAACTGTTTTTTAGATCTTTCAAACTCATCAATATCTCAAGTATCCCATGATTTATAAAGACTTCATGTAAATCTTTCCCTAATTCGCAGTTTGCATCATGCATTAATTAATGATATGCATGTAATTAGTTTGTAACATTTCTTTTGAACGCGAATGATCATTATATATAATAAAGACGGCCTTTTAATTAATTAAGCTATCATATATATAATATAGTGCCTGGTCATGGCCATATATACGCATGCTGCATGCACAGCGCCAACTGAAATTAATTGTGCCTCACTGCCTATCATGATTTCTAGCTAGCAGTGGAATCAATTAAGATGAGGTTACTATATATATGTCCATTAAACCGACCTCTTCAATATCATCATTTTCTTGATGGATCATGTAATGTTCAATTCCAAATATGTAATTCCTGCTTTTAGCAACTTAACACATGAGAAGAATTTATAACCCCACAATTAATAGGCCAATAGTACGTATTTAACACCTTATCATACTTTATTATACAAACGTTCACAAGTAGTACTAGTACGACTCTACATGTGCACAAAACAATTTGACTACCACATATATAATTTCCGACAAAATCAATTTGGGCCCCATCGATCACGTGCACCCAACGAAATATTCACAATCAATTCTGTCTATAGACAAATAACTGGCCTCCTTATTCAACAACCTCTCACCAATAACTCCAAACATCAATTACAAAGATATATGCAAACAATTAAAACTTAAATGTACGACATATATATATATATTTATATATACGAACTACTTCTGTCAAAATGAGCTCACGGAATCTTACCTACACGAAATTCCTGTGACGACTATGCCAAATATATGCCACATCATTATATATATTGATCGGGTAAATAATGAAGTTTTCACTAATAGGACGTGATTCCTAGAAATTATTTGTGCCCAAGACTTCAAACCTTAAATTTAGGCACTTCAACAAAAAAATAAGGTCCTTAATTACCACACGAGCCAATATTATATAGAGAAACTTTGGTCTTCACTTCATGAGTGTAAATGCAAGTTTTTGGCTAAGACTAAGTGACTAAATAGACATAGATTTGTTGTTAAGTTTGTTGGATAAATGTAAAGTATTTTATCTTTACCTATAAACATTTGAATTATGTCAAGAAGTTCTTAGATAATGGTTTGAATAAGTCAAAATTGTGCACAACTTAAGTTCAAAAAGTCAGAAATTATCCAGCTGAAGAAATCTATATCTACTGAGAAAACTTAGCACCAAGTGTCAACAGACGTATCAGCAGAGTTGTTTCCAGTAGAGTCCTTCCGTCAACAAAGTCCTACTATTCCTCAAATTTCTAACATACTCTATTCATCAGCAGAGTCGTACTGCAGATCAAATACAAATCAAAATATTTATGATGGAGATTTTGACTAGATGATTATCTTTTTGATCATTTTTTTTCAGAATTTGGAGAGATTAGAGAGTGATCCAAGTGCTTGAGTGTGAGAAAATTCTCAATTCTCTAGTTCTTTTTTTTTTTTCTCTCTCTCATTGAGTGCTTTCTTACTCCATGTTGGGTTTGATTGATCGAGTTCACCCACTGGAGTTCTATGAGAGAAGTCAATAGTTTGAAAATCGATAGAGGTTTTGGCTACTACTACGGTAGAGGCAAACAGGCCGTTTGTCAATTCAAGTAAGAGAGTCAATTAGTTAAAGTTTTGTAATTGAGAATTACTTGTAACTAATTTTCAAATAATAAAATTGATTTTTCTAGATTTGACTACCACGTAAGGTTTTACCTTTGAGAAGTTCTTCAAAGGGTTTCTCTTCATAACCAATTTTGGTGTTACGCACTTTAATTACTTTATGATATGATTGGTTATCAAATTATTGCATTATTGATTACTAACTAATTTGTTGAGTGAATTGATAGATCGTTGTATTAGAATATAGGAGTTCGTGGATAATTTCAATTAGAGAGAAGGTGTGTGTGTGTGTGTGTTTGGTGTGACATCAACTTCATTCAAATGCAAACAAATTCAATTTTAAAATTTTAACTTTTTCATCTAATCTTTACATAATCACTACAATTTTACCAAACTTCCAAACAAAACCTAAAAGATAATTTAATTTTTTCAAATCTCAAAATAAAAATTATATTACAAAATTATATTTTAACAAAATTTCAACTTTAGAATATTTTTATTCAACTTTGTAAATCATAATAGAAAATGCTCGGCGTCCCGCTCCCAGCTCCCGCTGGGAGCTACCGCTTGCATAGTATTTTTTTTTTTGTGTGTTTTTTATTAATTTTTTTAATATAAAATTTTTAATAATTTTAAATATTTAAAAAAATATAATATTATTAAAAAATACTTTCTTAATTAGGAAGTAAAATAAAAAAAAAATTTATTTTACTTCGTGATTAAGGAAGTACTTTTTAATAATTTTTTTTTACTTACTGATTAAGAAAATAATTTTTAATAATATTATAAATTTATTTTATTTTTTTAAAATATTTAAAAGTGTTAAAAAATCTATATAAAAAATAACTTAAAAATAAAATACATAAAAAACACTACAACAGCCCCAGCGGGGGGCTGTAGCATGATCCAATCATAATTATGCATGCGCTTTGGGCTGAGGTACTGGTCGATCATGTCAGAGTCTGAAATTCGGATACGAAATCTTCTTGTTGGGCTTCTGATGGGCCTAACTCACTCAGACCTTAAAATATAATTTACAAATCTGTGAGCCTGAAAATCTTTGTTTATAGAACAATTATTATTTAATAACTAGATCTGTTGCAGTTGCGCAAACTCTAAATTACTGGGCTTTGGAATACTACTACATGCAATTACATCGATACTATATTAACATCCTTGAGCTCTGCTCTGGTATTACATTGATGCAAATAGTTTTTAAGGTCTAATAAGTAGATAGCTACCTAGGATGCCATGAAAACTCAGGCTTTACAAAAATTAATTAAAAAATGATTAGAAAAAATTCAAAGG
This sequence comes from Pterocarya stenoptera, assembly GCA_003123785.1. Classification (NCBI taxonomy): domain Eukaryota; kingdom Viridiplantae; phylum Streptophyta; class Magnoliopsida; order Fagales; family Juglandaceae; genus Pterocarya; species Pterocarya stenoptera. Next base: position 117,641 of record QEOT01000148.1, on the reverse strand, counting down.
TGTTCGATCGATCGGACAATGATCAAAAGAACAAACATGGCATGCTCTTGAAGCTAGCTGGAGAACTAGTAATTCAAAAGTATTTTAATTCAATTATCCCATATTAATTTGAATTATATTATCTTGAACTTGGAGTTGGAGTATACAGCTTGGGACTGATCCTTCAATATCTATAAATTAATGAAGGAGCCAAGTGAAAGCTAGCGATCGTTGGAATATGTTGACCATTAACATGTATAACCATGCATCGATGGTTGGAATATGTTGACCATTAACATAGACTTTTTCCATCCACCGAAATTGTTGACTAAAATTAAATATCTAATTAATTAAGGCGGTGGCCAGCAGGTCAATTTCAACGACACAAATATTTATGACCAGGCCACTCATAAATAAATTCTTCCAACATGAAGTTATCCTCGATCGATCGCATATAGAAAGAAATTAGAAAGTTGCTTCACACTAACCAACAATACATTAATTAATGATATTATCATATACTTTATACTTAATTAATTAATATTAATTCCTCGAAAGCATTGAAAACTCATCCTAATTCTCTTAATGATAATCGACAAAAGTTTGTGTACAAGATCATATATATATGTTAGAAGATAAAATATATTAAGATTCCATGCAATTCGATCATGATCAACGACAGGTCGAATATTAAATTAATTATGAATTAACTAGTACTTATTGACCTTCGGACGGCCATTTGCGCGCATCATGAATTAGCTTCTATTTTTCATCTTCTTCCAATTGTTCTGTTTGGTTGTTTCTGATCATATTATAACTATATTAATTATAAGCGAGCATCATCGATACAATTAACATAGTGGATTTTGAAGGGGTCTAATTATCGCATGATGATCCACTCTTTCGTTCAATATATATTCCAACCATATTATATATAATATGCTTTACTTTAATTTGACCAATTCATATATATTAATTAATATTGTTTACTTATATAATTACAAAATAAAGTATAGTTATACTCTTTTCACGGCCTTTTCCATCATCCCCGATCCAATGCTTCATGAGTCGCCTCTAATGGCCATTGGACCGTACTCAAAACAAACCCTATCTCTTTCTCTCTCTGTCCATCGCTTTCATACATCCATATAATAAACCCTCAGTGCAAATACCCAAAGTCGTCCACACACACACACATATATATATATATATATATGAATTAATCTTTGTATCAGCCTACACACCATACACCATAATTTTTTTTATTTTTTTTATTTGTTTCTCTTATTAAATGTATATTATATGGATGATGAATAAAAAAATATAAATGTTTCAAGAAGAGTAAAATAAAAAAAAAATTGAAAAAAAATTAAAAAAAAATAAAAAACACATTAGTGTATGGTGTGTAGGCTTATGGATAGCAATGCTCTATATATATATCTATTCAAGCCCGGCCCTTATAAACCCACCATCTTATATATCCTCCATCGTTAAGTAGTAAGTACTACAACTTTTTCCATTGTTCCCCTTCATTTTTCTTGCTTTCTCATCACAAGGCCAAAAATTATCAAGTGTTTAAGTTGGAACCTGGCCTAGCCTGCAACATGGGCAACAACGCGGCTAACAAGGATACAAGACTCAACCGGTACATGAAGGCACCCATTAGAATCCTGATCAAGATCAGGGAATTCTACGTCCAAGGCATCACTGAATTATCGGGTCGCTTTGAATACGGCACGGCCATGGGATGCCCCACTCCCCAAATATCCACTCTCCCTAAGAGCTTCAGCACCAACTCCTCCAGATCTAGCAACAACAATGAAGATTTCAGGGAGCTTATGAGGGCGGCATCTACTAGGGGCCTTGGCAATAAAGTTCAGGCGGATCTTCTCCGAAGACAGCAGGCCGTTGGCAACTCTCCAGCAGCTTCTAACTCTGCACCTGGTAATGTATCTCGGAGCCGCAGTGTTGCTTGTGGGAGGATCGATGAAGACAAGCCCTGCGATTTTGAAGAAGATATCAAGGTCAATGCAGATGTGTATCCAAGAAGCAGAAGCTACGCTGTCGCTAGGAGAAGTAGTAGAGTGTTTTAAGATTATAGTATAGGGAAAGAAAAAAGGGAAGAAAGGAAATTAAGATTCCTAATTATGTCTCCTTTGATGATCTTATAGTTTGTTGTTCTATGTTTTTTCTTTTTACTAGAAGCATTTAGAGTGCCTGGTGTTTGGATCTTTGGGATTTGTTTATGTGACATTGTCAACGTTATTATATATTGTTTCCAAATTAAATACTTGAAAAAGGATTCTGGGGAATAGAATACAGAATTTCGGTATTTGTTGTTTTATATTAAATAATGTACAGACGTGCACGTTAGAGATTTTTCTAGGCTTGCTCAATTTGGGAGAGGGATTCTGAGAGCAACTAACAAATCAAACGTGGAAAAGGATTGACATTGAAGAAGTAAAAACAGCGAAAAGTTGTGCACCTGGAGATATAATATAGCAAATTAATTAAAGTAACAAGATTCGGTAGTAAGTATATAATATTGCCAATGATTGAGGGAGTAGAATAATGGCGGCTTCCAAAGTTGATGAGGAAGTTCTGATCAGTTCTTGTTTTTCAAATATTACGTACTGGCAGGGCTGATTCAGTAGCTGGAGTTGGGTTGTGGCTTTAAAGCATGCACGGTTCTCTCCCTTGTTGCTTCAACAATTTTAATTTATGGAGTAAGTCGACGTCATATATATATTATAGAATCTTAACAAATATTTGATTTTGAATATTGTTTTCTTCAATAACAAACATAATCCCTCATGTATTTTTATAATGCTTTGTATCACTAAATCTGTTACAATCATTCTATCAATAACATTATCATGATTACAACATATATATTAGTTTGAATTTGAACTTTTTTGATTGTCTTATGTTTTCTCCTTCTTATCCTCATCTTCAAGATGGTTGAGTTGGTGTTTATTCTCACCATAATCTAGTATGTTACGACCCCTCGATCATAACCGTATTTCATGAATGTTGAGATTGAGTGTCGTGGAGTGTATAAAACTAAGCCGTCGGAAGAGGTTTGGTGAATGTGTCAGCAATTCGTTCTTTGTTGGAGATGAACTTCTATGCTAGTAGTTTTTGTGAGACTTGTTCCCTTACAAAATATAGATCAAGTTCAATGTTCTTCGTGCAGGCATGATAGATTGGGTTTGCCGTTAAGTAAATAGCGTCGACATTGTCACACCAAAGTACAGGTGGATCGCTGATATGAATGCTCATCTATCAAAATAGTGACTTGAGCCATATGAGTTCTGCAGCTACATTAGCAACAACCCAATATTACTTAGCCTCTGTGCTTGATTGGGCAATTGTAGGTTGTTTTCAAGAACTCTAGGACACAAGGTTTGACCCAAGAGACACATGGTAGCCACTAACCGATCAACTGTCATCAGGGCAACCAGCCTAGTTGTCATCGGAGAAAGCACTGAGTTGATGTGAGGATTTGTAACAGAGAAGAAGATCATGATGCATTGTTTGGCGAAGGTAGTGCAAGATCCTTTTAATTGCACTCCAGTGTTTCTTCGTTGGACGTTGCATATATTGACAAACATTTTCCCACTACAAATGATAAGTCTAGACGAGTGAATGAGAGATATTATTGGAGGGAGTCCATGACACTTTCATAGAGTGTTGGATCATTGAAAGGGTCACTTTTGAATTGGGATAGGTTCGTCGTAGTGAACATGGGGGAGGAGATGCATTTAGATTGATGCATATTTGTCTTCTAGAGCAGATCCTGGAATATTGTTTCTAAGATAAAACAAATTATTAATTTGATATTGGGCTTCTATCTCCAAAAAGTAATGAATTGACCCAAGGTCTTTTAAAGAAAACTCTATCTGAAGTGCCGTGATTATATGTTGAAGAGATGTTGAGCTGGGTCCAATTATTAGAATGTCATCAACGTAAGTTAATAGAAAAACAATATCTGATCCAGATCTAAGAATAAATAAGGATGTATCTACCCTAGAACCATTGAAGCTCGTTTGTAATAATTTGTTGTTGAGTCTTGAGAACCAAGCCAGTGGGGCTTGTTTAAGCCCATCTGGAGATTTCTGTAGATGATGGACATAGTCTCGACAAGATGGATTTGAGTACCCTAGAGCCTGAGTCATATAGATATCTTCATGTAAGTGACCATGCAAAAATGCATTTTTGACATCAAATTGGCGTATGCCCAACTGGATGAAATTGCAAGAGATAGAACTGTTATGATGGTAATGGGCTTTATTAATGAGTTGAATGTGTTATCATAGTTGAGTTCAGAAGTTTCATTAAAGCCTTTGGCAATAAGACAGGCCTTGTAACATTCAATGAACCCATAGACTCTTTTCTTGATTCAGATTACCCATTTGCATCTAACTAAATTCATATTAGGTCATTGTGGAACTAGTGTCCAAGTCTCATTGTCGAGAAGGGCTTGAAATTCTTCATTCATTACTAATCCTAGAATTTAGCTGCAGATGAAAAATATGTGGGCTCAACCTACTGATCATTAGAAAATGTTAGCAAGGCTTTAGGTGGTGGATATTGGATCATATCGTTGGAAAGAAGTTTAGGCTTGTGAATCTTATTCTTGGCCCCTGTCTGCATAGGTTGCTGGCTAATCAAGATGTCTTCCCACTTCCATTATGGAATTATCAGTAACTATAATACACTTACCAACTTTTGATGTTCTGCTTTAACAAGTCTGCAAACAACACACTTGTTCACAAATTCTACCACATCCTTTTTCATTCTTCCCACCAAAAGTGATGCTTAAGATCTTGGTACATCTTCGTACTGCCAGGATGGGCTGTATAGGGAGTGTTGTGCATTTCCCTCAACACCCTATCTCTCAACTGCTGATCAATTGAGATAAATCTTTGATCCTTGTAATTTAAAGTCCCGTCTTTTCTAGCACTGAAGTCTGTTGGACTTCCAGACTTTTCGATTTTTCTGATGACCTCCATAAGTTTGTTATATTTTCTCTTTGCATTCCTTCAGTTCTTCCCACCTGAATTGAGGTCAGAACAGCTTCCTAACTACGATTTCCATTCAACAATTTTCCTTTACTATTTAAAAGATATCTCACTTTCGATGATGAAAAAGACGAATCTTTTGCTCCTCTTTTGCGACTCAATGAATTAGCTACCACATTGGCCTTTCCAGGGTGGTATTTGTAATCATTGATCAATTCTATCCACATTCTCTGCCTCATATTAAGGTTCTTCTACTAAAAAAGGTACTTGAAGCCTTTGTGATCCTAAAGACTTCACACTTTTTTGTGTACAAGTAGTGTCTCCAAATCTTAAGAGCAAAAATCATAGAAATAATCTCCAAGTCATGAGTAGGATAATTATGTTCATGGTCCTTAAGTTGACATGATGCATAGGCGACTACTCTCCCTTCCTGCATCAGCACACATCCAAGTTCTGGCTTGGATGTGTCACTATACACCACAAAAGGCTTATGAGGCTCTGGCAACGTAAGTACCAATGTTGTCGTAAGTCTTTTCTTCAACTCAAGAAAGCTTGCTTCGCACTTATTACTCCAAATGAATTTCGCATTCTTCTTGGTTAGGGTAGTACGTGGTCCAGACAAATTGGAAAATCCTACTATGAACCTCCTGTAATAACCAACTAGTCCTAAGAAACTGTGAGTCTTGTGCACACTAATCGGCTTCTACCAGTTTATTACTGCTTCAATCTTACTTGGGTCAACTACTACTCCTCCACTGGAAATCAAGTGACCCAAAAACTTCACTTCACAGAGCCAGAACTCACACTTACTGAGTTTGGCATACAACTCCTGCTCTCTGAGTATGGTTAGCGCCATATTTAGATATTTTCACTGTTCATCCTCGCTCTTTGAGTAAATCATGATGTTATCAATGAACACAATAACGAAACTATCTAGATAAGGTCTGAATGTTCTATTCATCATGTCCAAGAATGCAGCTGGAGCATTGATTAACCCAAAAGGCATCACCAAAACTCGCAGTGGTCGTACCTTGTCCTAAAAGTAGTTTTCGGCACATCTTGCTTCTTGACCTTCAACTGGTGATATCCATATCACAAATCAATCTTCGAAAATACTGAAACTCCTTGCAGTTGATCCAATAGATCGTTGCTCTAGGGTAACAGATATCTTTTCTTGATCGTCACGTTGTTCAACTCCCTATAGTCAATGCACATCCTCATGGAGCTATATTTCTTATTTACGAAAGGTATAAGTGCATCCCATGGCAAAGAACTAGGATGGATAAATCTCTTATCTAATAGTTCCTTTAACTGTACCTTGAGCTCTTTCAACTCGACGGGATCCATATGATACAGCTAGGGGTGAATTAACTCATTTGTAATAATTTGTTGTTGAGTCGTGAGAACCAGGCCAATGGGGCTTGTTTAAGCCCATCTAGAGATTTCTGTAGATAATGGACATAGTCTCGACAAGATGGATTTGAGTACCCGAGAGCCTGAGTCATATAGATATCTTCATGTAAGTAACCATGCAAAAATGCATTTTTGACATTAAGTTGATGTATGCCCAACTAGATGAAACTGCAAGAGATAGAACTATTCTGATGGTAATGGAATTTATTAATGAGTTGAATGTGTTATCATAGAGGAAGCCATGCCGAGCGGATCCTGCATTTCTTGCTGCACGAAGGGACGTGCCTGATAGGTCATCAGATTTCATGCCCCTTGACAATGAGCATAAACGCATAACCTGTACGGGACACGTGTCTAAAGAGTCGTATCAAATTCAAAAAAATAGAACAAGTAGAGGATTCAAGAGAAAATAAATTCCAAAAAACAGGTGCGACGGAAATTCAGGGTGTAATCTTGGGTTTAAGTCCATTGGGATGGCAAGAAAAGAAACGCGGGCCGGTTAAAGACAATCACTAGGGATCCACTCATGACAAACCTACTGAAAGGTGGGCAGGTCAAAACGCACCGTATCTATCATAAGAGGTGGGCCTAAGTTTATTGAAATTTAAAAACCCATAAATTTTTTTTTTAAATTAACTAAATATGAAACTAAAAGAAAAAACTCAAATCCGACTCTGTTTGACAAATCGAAATCAGAATCAGAATCGGATTTTGACTAAATCGGTGCTCAACCCTGCCTTCGTCCTAAATTATAATGAGAAATAAAAGGAGTTTTTGTTCTTAAATCGTGAACGTTAAAAAAATAAATAATTCATTATTAATTTACGGATAAATAGAAAATGGGTGCACGGCCGCTCGATACTCACCGAGCGTAGCAGAAGCTGCGTGGTAGCCGCCACGGAAGTAAAGAGAGTGATTTGGCTTCACATTCACCAAATCTAGAAAACCCCTAAACCCTAAACGCACAACTGTCTCCCACCACCATACAATAGTCATGGCGGAGCTGAAACTCTCAGAGAGCCGAGACCTAACCCGTATAGAGCGCATTGGCGCACACTCCCACATTCGTGGGCTGGGTCTCGACTCCGCCCTTGAACCCCGCCAAGTCTCTGATGGCATGGTGGGTCAGACCGCCGCCCGCAAGGCTGCCGGAATCATCCTCCAGATGATCAAAGACGGCAAGATTGCCGGCCGTGCCGTTCTTCTAGCGGGCCAGCCAGGCACCGGCAAGACCGCCATCGCCATGGGCATGGCCAAGTCACTGGGCCTTGAGACCCCCTTCGCCATGCTTGCCGGAAGCGAGCTCTTCTCCCTCGAGATGTCCAAGACCGAAGCCCTGATGCAGGCTTTCCGCAAGGCTATCGGCGTGCGCATTAAGGAAGAGACCGAGGTCATCGAAGGCGAGGTCGTCGAGATCCAAATCGACCGCCCGGCCGTCTCCGGTGCAGCCTCCAAGACCGGTAAGCTCACCCTGAAGACTACTGAGATGGAAACCGTGTACGATCTGGGTGCCAAGATGATCGAGGCGCTGGGGAAGGAGAAGGTACAGAGTGGAGACGTCGTCGCCATCGACAAGGCCTCCGGGAAGATCACGAAGCTCGGGAGGTCCTTCTCTCGATCCAGGGACTACGATGCCATGGGACCCCAGACCAAGTTCGTGCAGTGTCCGGATGGGGAGCTCCAGAAGCGTAAGGAAGTCGTGCATTGCGTAACGCTTCACGAGATCGATGTCATCAATAGCAGGTAAGTGGTGCTCTTTGAAAAGCGGAAGAAGGTGTCTTGTGCAAAGTTTGATGCTTTGGTATTATCATAAGTATGAAAATGAGAAGCAAAGAAGTTATCTTGTGCAGAGATAGATTTGTTTGAATTTTTCTATATCAATTTTCGTTAGAATGAATTTTCATGTAATCTTGAGACTATGTTGGTGGCTGCCCTGTTGCTTGCTTTGGTTGTTGTACCGTTGGTTCTGTTTACCACGGCCATAACCACCATTGAATTTCTATAGTTGCACTCTATATTTTGTTTGCTGTATTATTACTAGGTAGAGAAGCCAAAAACTTCTTTCCCCTACTCTCGAAATTAAGATAAACAAGGGTACCTGGTCTCTTTAACTAAGTCTTAATTCTATGCCTATTGAGCCTTATTGATACTTGACTTAGTTTTAATCACAGTTGTGGTGAATAACGAGCTGCCGTTAAGTGATTAGAGCTCAAGTTTGGCTTCTTGAATTGCTTTTCCGCTTATTTAGCGATAAATCAAGCTTTGATATGCATATTATAAGGATTCAAATTTAAAGGCGTCTGTGTTTTGGAAGAAAGAGGATCTTAGCTTCTGTTGGAAGTAAAACAGTACAAATCTCGCAATCATAGAAATGGAAATTGAGAATTCAATTTATTGTAGGACTTATTACTCCTTATAAGAGAACATGCCTACTCATGTTATCGTCTTCTCATTTTGGCTAGATTCTTTCATGACAAATGGTTGTATTGAAGATTACTTCTTTTTTCCCACTATAGATCAAGCTAAGGTGTTGCTTGTTGTAGGCTGCTGGTTAATTTTTCTGTTTTTATCTCTGACTGTCTTATCCATCAATTTCAGGACACAGGGATTTCTGGCTCTCTTCACCGGTGATACTGGTGAAATCCGTGCAGAAGTGAGGGAACAAATTGACACAAAGGTGGCTGAGTGGAGAGAAGAAGGGAAGGCAGAGATGATACCTGGTGTTCTCTTTATTGATGAGGTGCACATGCTTGACATTGAATGCTTTTCTTTTCTGAATCGTGCTTTGGAGAATGAGATGGCTCCCATATTAGTTGTCGCTACAAACAGAGGGATCACCACAATCCGAGGCACAAATTACAAATCCCCACATGGGATTCCAATAGATCTCCTTGATCGCCTTCTTATCATCACAACCCAGCCTTACACAGAGGATGAAATCAGCAAGATTTTAGACATCAGGTGCCAAGAGGAAGATGTGGAAATGTCTGAAGAGGCAAAATGTTTGTTGACCAAAATTGGGGTAGAAACATCATTGAGATACGCCATTCATCTCATTACAGCTGCTGCATTGGCTTGCCAGAAGCGGAAGGGAAAGATTGTGGAGATGGAAGACATTAACCGGGTTTATCATCTGTTTTTGGATGTGAAGAGATCAACACAGTACTTGATAGAGTTTCAGAACCAGTACATCAATGAAACTGGAGATGGTGACGAAGATGATGCCAATCCAATGGTTTCCTGAAGTTGTTTTTTACTTGAAATTGGTTGTGTTTCTTTCATCCGTGTTTGCTAGTTTTCTATGTGCAGGCCGAGTAGTTTATCTTTTGGGTGCAGTATCTGCGGCATGTTTGTAAGAGGCTCTTGCAATTGTATGGCGAGATGCTTGTTCTGTATACATGCACGTATTGTTTGTGGACATATAGTATGCATGATCTAGCTTTTAGACTCTTTTGGGTTCCACAAAAGCAGAAATGAGGCGCTCGCTTGGATGCATGATCCCTTAAAAAGTACACAAACTTGTGAAGTCTTGGAGTCTTGGAAAATGCTAATCTTCATCTTTTAGGGTTTCTTTTATTTCTAGGATTTGTCTCTGCATGCAAGATTTTCTTTAAAATCTCTAAAATTTTATAAAAAAAACTTTAGAGATGGACTTTTTGGGTTTTGTGAAAATGGTGGAACGTATTAATAATACGTTTGGATTGTGTTAGTTTTTGAGATATTTTCTATTTTGAAAAAATAGTATTACATTGAACACATGTTCGGGAAGAAAATCATAAAAAACAAAATTCAAGTTATTTTGGTTTTGATTTTTTTTTTTTTAAAACAAGATAAGATTTTTAAGTTCAGTATTATTTTTTAGATTGTTTAGGGACTTTGATTGGCGTTACTGGATGAGTGGCATCTTAGGCTTCTTAGAAACCTATAGCAAGAACCACTTCCCTGGACACCACAGAAGCAGGGGAGTTGGGAGAAAAACTCGTAAGAAGGGTTGCACACGGTGCTTGTTATGGTTGATACTTGATACTCAATTTTATGATTATTAATTTGAAAAATGATAGGAAAAGAACTCTCCTCAGTCACAATCTAAAACTAAGTTGCTGTTCAACGACATTAGTTCCCGTCCATGGCCAAATATATATATATATATATTATTCGCCTAATTTACCATTGTTATTGGAAACTGGATGATGGTTAATAATTCAATGTTGGCGGAAGGAATTAAGGGTCATAAAAAAGCACAACCACTTGTTAATTTGGTCCAAATTCAATAATTCAATAATTTGCTTCCTCATGTGGTCAGCGGATGAGACAAAGCATTTTTGCTTTGGTGAAGACTTGACATTTTGGAGAAAATGAATATCCCTTAAATCAGCTACAATCCGACTTTCAGCACCCTTGCCTATATATCAATTAGTGCAAACTTGGAAACCAATGACTTAGAATTTCTTCATTGAAACTAATTATTACCATGCATCTTATTTGTCATCCTTTCATAAATTTGGAGCATACTGCAATCCACTTATTGTAAAATCACCAAAGAGAAGCGACTTTTCAACCATTATTTTTGTGTATAATCTCTGATTTCATTTGTTAATGAGAAAATACACAAATATTCAATTCCTAATCGTCTAAAATCCGGAAGGACCAGAACTGAACTGAACTACCCACTTCCGAGTACAAGAGAATTAACAAAGGTAACCCCCTTGAAATTAAAGTTGTAAGAAACGAACAAAATTATGTCCCAAAATTCGAGTACTATTACACGATAGCCTCAAAACCCAATTGAATTCCAAACACAGCCACTAACAAAACCTGCCTAGGCTTGACATATATATATATATATATATATATATATATATATGGTTTTGGCCTTTTAGGCGTTTTTTTGTTTTTTTTTTTTTTTATCACGTAGAGGTATAACGAATGTAAGAGTTTTCATAAGGAATGGATGGATGGAAGGCAACTTATCATACAGCTGGCCATAGTGTTGTATTTATAATCACTTAACGATAAGGTTACATGGTACGAATATGAAATCTGAACGTATACAGTTGATGTTTATCACTACTGATGTATACAACTTCTAATGACTTCAAACTTTAAATATCGTGTATAAATGTTTTGTTATTTGATAACATCACGTATTTGTAATTGTGGCAGGGGAAGAGTTTGCAGTAGTGCAGGAAACTAAGTCGGCAGCTGCAGCATGTTTAACTGATTCAGATAAAACACTAACATCCCCGCCCAAACTCGGGCGAATGAACTGACAGTCCACTTCAAATTGGATTTGCTGCAAGGGATGAAATTCTAAGATTATCACACCACAGCACAGGTGGAGAGGAAAGGTGGGTATGGAGGTCACACAGCAGCTTATGAAGCCAATGTATTTCAGCAGTTACAATAGCCATGGAACAATACTCTGATTCAATACTCGAACGAGAGACCATCGGCAGTTTTTTGGCACACATGGAGACCATACGTGGCCCAAAGAAGATGGAAAAAACTGTAGTGGATCGTTTGTCATTAATAAGACCAACTCAATCTTAGTCACAAAAGGCATTGAGATGGAAAGAGCCCTTGCAAAAACAAGCTATTATGTAGAGAGCCCTTGAGGTAACGTAGGACTCGCTTAGCAGCAGACCAATGAGCTGTGGTTAGAGACTGAAACAATTTGACAAAGATGGTTCATTGTGTAAGTAATTTCAGGTCTAATGAGAATGCAATATTGTAATGCACCAACAACTTGTCTATAGACAGTCACATTTTCAAGAGGATCGTGACCTGAAAGCTGAGATAATTTAGAGCCTGAAGCAACTTGCGTGGAGCAAGGCTTAGCCCCAGCCATTTTGGACCGATGTAGTAAATCAGTAATGCACTTTGATTGAGACAAAATAACAACAGATGAATCAAGGGTGATTTTGATCCCCAAGAAATAATGCAAAGGACCTAAGTCCTTAAGAGCAGATTCAGACTTTAGACATGAGATAAGATGCAGTAGAAATCACAAATCACTACCTGTAATTATAATGTCATACACTTAAACTAAGAGAAACAAATTTATGTCGTCACAGTGGAAGACAAAAAGAGAGTAATCAACCTTGGATTCCATAACACCCAAGTAAGGTTTGTGAAAATCTGTCAAACCAAGCCCGAAGGGATTGTTTCAAACCATAGAGTGCTTTGTTTTGTTTGTGAACAAGAGATGGATGGTCAGAGTCAGTAAAGCCAGTTGGCTGCTCCATATAAAATTCCTCATTGAGATGTCCATACGAGGAAACATCTAATTGGCACAAAGGCCCGTCAAAGTGAACTACGTACCATTGCATGAATAATGCGTATAGTTACAGGTTTAATATATAACTGGACTGAAGGTGTCCGTGTAATCTAAACCATCTTCCTATTGCAATTCCTTCGCTACTAAACGCATTCTTCTTCATCTACCACTTTTCCTCCAAGATCCTTGTATCAATCTGCTTAAACTACTTGGTGGAGAACATATTAAACTCTTGAAGATAATGCTTTTCTCTAACTTTCTTGCAAATATGCGCTCATAATTGGAAGTACACGAGCTTGTTTGGATTCAGAGTGTTTCATCTCATTTCCTCTCATCTTATCTCATCATTACAATTTTACAAAATTCTTACACAAAATATAATAAACAATTCAACTTTTTCAAATTCCAATTCAACTTTTTCAAATCTCAATTCAATTTTTTCAAATTTTAAAATAATAATAATATTAAAAAATAATATTGTAACAATATTTTATTCAACTTTCATCTGAAACAATCCAATCTCATCTCATCTCTGAATCTAAACGAACCCAGATGGCAGCTTGATTTATTAAACCATGATTGACAAACTTTTCTATTAAGCAATATTCAAAGCTATAAAATGAGCTAAATACAAATCATGTATCTTTACTCTCAACGCAGACTCTAAAAATTGGATAAGAGTGCATCTTAATTTTCTTTAGTTACGCAGTTTAGATGAAATGAGATGTTTTGTTAAAAATTGAATAAAATACTATTATAATATAATTTTTTAATATAATTTTTGTTTTAGGATTTGAAAAAGTTGAATTATTTCTTATATTTTGTATGAAAATTTGAAAAAGTTGTAACGATTATATGAGATGAGATAGTTTGATTTTGTGTAACCAAATCACCCCTTAATTAGTATATTGTCAAGTCCAAAGTTTGGCTAGAATCGCTCATCTCATATATATAGCTAAATCTCAAGGGTTTGGCTAGAATCTCAATTTTTTACTATAGTATTGCCAAGTCCAAAGTTTACCACTATATATTGACAAGTCTAAAGCTTGGCTAGAATCTCGACTTTTGGTTATAGTAATCAACTTTTGAGTAGATGCGTGAACATTGGACTGGCCATCTATGACTTAACATAAGAAGTGAGTCATCAATTTCATCAACGAGTCGTTGTAGTATAGTGGTAAGTATTCCCGCCTGTCACGCGGGTGACCCGGGTTCGATCCCCGGCAACGGCGCTATTTTTTGGTCACCGGTACCTTTTTCCTACGTGACCTCGCGGATTTTCATGACTCCCAGAAAGCTGGCAGTGAACCCGGGATTGGAGGCGAGGTGAGATGCTCCTGTCCATGGAGCATCAGAACGGGGCCACTTTGCGTCTCGACGATCGGGTCCCCATTCGTATGCGGGTTACATTGGCGCTGGGGGATTTGGTTCGGGATGATTCTGTAGGCACTATGGCAAAGGAGGGCAGCCCTGCAGTTGCAGAGCATCGCAAAGGTTGGAACTTGAAAGCACTACTTTCATTCCCAACAATTGGGGCCCTCACTTTCATTCCCACTTGTACCCAACAAATTGCAACTTGTGTTGGAGTTGCTTGGATGTAGTAGTTCTCAGAAAATTGTCTTTCGAATATGGCTTTTAAGGATTTGCATTCAAGCTATCTTCAAAAAGACCCTCCTCATATTCTTCGCTCAAAAATGCAAGTTTTTTTTGTTTTGTTTTTTTTTTAAAGTTACACGCTCAAAACTTGTGTAAATTTATTTTTAAAAAGAGACGATATTTATCATCGTAAAATGTAAACGTCTCATAATTTTTTTAAATAATATAAATAAATATAAAATTTATATTAAAAAATAATTAATTTTTTAATAATAAATATCGATTATTTTGCCGTGCTGCAAGATGTAGCATTTTCTTTTAAAAACAAATAAAGTCGGCAGAGTACCAACAAAATATTTATAATAAGAGCATTACTATGTATAAGCCTACACATCACACATTAAATTGTTATTTATTTATTTATTTTTATTTTAATCTTTTTAAAATATTTATATTTTTTAATTTATTATCTATATAATACACATTTAATAAAAATAAATAAATAAATAATAAATAAATAAAAGTTATGAAAGGAGATGTGTAGGCTTATAGATAAATTTTTTCTTATAATAATACAATCGGCGAGGCCCAATTAAGGCTTATTCGAGTTAGCACCGTTGCAAAATTGCAGAATTGCCCTTCCCATTTTACCGTATTCTCAACGACTACCTTTCCCCGCAGAAACCATGGCTTCTCCTAAACCCCTTCGGATCTTCGCCCATATCCTGTTTCTGCTCTTTCTCGCCATTTCGGGTCTGGCCTCAGCCACCGAAAGTTCTTTGGGTACGCTTCTCTCTTCGATTACACGTTGAATTTGGCTGTGCCTTGGACATTCTCAATATTTAGGGTTCCGAAGTTGTATTTAGTGATTCAAAGCAGAAGATGTCATAATTCTAATATGCTTCTATCTTTTTTTGGACAAACTGACGAAATTAGTCCGCAAAAGGTTGTGAAAGATTTAACTTTGTGAACATAGAATATGAAAAACCATTACAAGTTTTCTGTTTATACTTGAGTTAGTTCCTTTTGCGCATTTTTTAAAGCTAGAATTGTATTTTTCTGATGGTTTTTGAATATTGGGTAGCGAAGATTAGCATTACGAATGTAAATACTTTATTCTATTTCTTTTCTTTATGCCAAGGCATATAAGAGAATTAAGTGTTCAATTTTGGGTCCTATTTGATGCAAATTAATACTAAGTTTGGATGGATGTTGTGCCCGCTGTTGGGTTCTTGGTAGCAACGAGGGAAGGCAAATGTGCAATGGAACATTTTTAAATAGACTCAACAAGGGAACTTATTATAGACTATTCTCCTTTCATTTCCTCTCTCTCCCTCTCTCATTTTTTTAATGGAAATTAAAGTAAACCTTTAATGGGAGTGAGAGTCATATAAGGAACATTTGTAGTAAACACTTGGTTTCATGTTTCTGAGAATTTAGATAGACAGTGATCATCTACTGTTATCAATCTGGTTTCGCAGTTGTTGGTCAATCCACTAGGCTGCAGCTATCTAGCGGTCTGCCAATGAAAAACTCTCCAGGTTTGAAGCCTGATACTTCGGTGATCGTTGAAAGAGTTCATATCCGTGGATTGTCAAGGCTTAAAAATTTGAGAAAATTTGCCCACTTGGTGAAGGTGAATGTGTCGCAAAAAGATCCAAGCATTCGTCTACAGAATGTTGAGGTTTGTTTCCATAGGTGAGTCATTGTATCATGTGATTTTCACACCTGGCACTCCAAACATAGTGATTGATTTGACTGACTGGGAAAATTAGTTTACTGTTCTAGAATTGCATATTCTTGATGATCATGTATTCGCTGCTGCTTTGGAGAAGTTGGAATTCATGCAGCAATGCTGTATTTGTTCAAGATAAAGTAATCTACCATACAATTTATATCCATGATTGAAATTTGTGGGATTACATGCTTTGAAGAGTGTTATTGGTTGGAAATAACAGTCCCAAATAACATAATATTTGAGTTGGTCAGATAAGGTAATATTATAGACTAATGTCTTAAGTCTAGTAGCACAATGCAGAATTAAGTTACTTTTATGAGGTGCCCATCGATCTCAATTCTCACCTAAAAATTAATGTTTTCTTTTCTTCCCAAATGTATTTTGATGTGGAATTTTGCAAGTGCATGAAATCGTAACAAGTAATATAGTGATAAAGAAAGATGTCAAACCCACGAAGACTATTTACCTAGTAACTATTGAAATTATTCTAATTCTAACGTATTTGAAGGTTAAGAAAACTGGTGGATTTTGAATTTTAAAAAGAAATAAAAACAAATGGAATTAAATCAACAAATGAAGACCTTACCAAACTCTTAAAAAGAAGAAGATTTCACCTAAAAAGAAAATGATAAGGCATCTAACTCACCTAACCAATCGAATCCCAAATCCTAACCATACAATCAATCAATTATCATCTTATTTGACGGCGAAATATTCTAACTTATCTAAGACCCTCTCTCGAGTAGAATTAGAATTACCCAACATACGATAACTCGCAATATGTCTATGCAAATTTAAAAGCATTTGAGCACATTAAGATTAATAATATTTCACATGAAAGGCGCATAAATCACGTTGGTCATTCCTGTCTTTCGTTCAATTCATGGCATACATCATACGAAGCTAAACTACATGCATAGTCTCTCGAATTAACATGCACAACAAATCACTCAACTATTGGCCAGATAATTGAAAACATTAAACTCAATGATGTATACTCAAAAGGAATGATGAAATTATGATCAAATAGAAATAAGATTCAGAATTGTCATGGAGAGGCTACATTGTTAGCTCATAATAGAATCAAAACAAATCATAATAACTCTGGAATTCATAATGAAAATTGTACAAAGAGAAGATGAAAGAGTTAAAAAGAAAACTGTATGTAGATCGAGAATCTCAATTGTCTACAAACTCCAATTCGGCCTCAATCTTCTTCTTTTTTCAAGCTTTGAATTCCTCTCCAATGGTAAAAAAAACTCCTTTTCACCAAGCTTTGGTCGTCCTCCAAATTTTTCTCCTTTTCTTCCTTCTTCAAAACCCTCTCTCCCCTGTTTCCCAAAACAAGATTCTCAATTCAGCAGTTTTTCGACCTCTGACTTGACGCTCTCTTCTCTCTTAAGATGTTCCTTTTCGGGAAAATCTTCAACAGGAAAGTTGTAAGGTTTTCTCCTAGCTTTCCGTCAACACTGATATTGACCTTATTGGAGTTCTCTAGCAAAAGTTATGCTCCAAATACTGAAGGGTATTTCAGAAAATTTGAGAAATTAACGTTTCCTATTCTCTTGATGACTCCTTCAATTTCCATGACTCCTTCAATTTATTTATTCCTAAACAAAAATAAACAAAATAAATAAAAACTCTAATAAATAAGAAAATTAAACACAAACTAGCATAAAATTAAGAGTAAAAGTATGACAAAACTTGTATAGAAATTAAGCACATCATACTCTTAAGTGGTTCAAAATAAGACTTGCTGATATAACAACAATTTAAAATTATTTGGTTATTAAATAAAAGTAGTATCTTCTCTTTGCAGGAATATGTCTATAGGGATAGGGATGTGCCCTCAAAGTCAGTGGGAGAAAGTTACCCAGGGTTCTTGGGTTCGTTCCATGTCACCTTTTGACAACAGGCTCTTAGACATACGGACTACTGGTTCATCCTTAGAAAAATTTGAGGTGTCCATTGAAGAAGGTATTTTGTTGTCTAATCAGTGGATACATTCCTTCCCACTAATTTTCTTGCTAGTGAGGTGTTCAATTACTATTTGATTGTTTTGTTATTTTTGGCAGAACTCTTTTCGTATCGCATAACATGTTTAATCCTGGGCATAGTTCTGATGAGCCTGTCATCCTCTCTGAGCAATTCATTGATATTTTATTATGGAAGTGCAATCTCGATCGGGGTCATCCTTGTAATATTGATAATCCTTTTTCAGGTAAGATAGCTTTTCATGCCTCTACTATTAATAATATGGATTCCATTTGCAATTTTTAAGGTTTAAATATAAACTGGATTTTCTATTAAGGTTTACTGGACTTGCAAATTAGAATTTACATAACAGGTAGATATATATAGATATAGATATAATGATATCCACAATGATGCCATTCATCCTTCTTCTTTGTTGTGCACCTTTTGGTTAAAACTGTTGTTCCATCTTTGTTACTTTATTGTTACTGGGGTGGGTTTCTTAACTGGGCAAAAAGGATTGTATGGATTCCGATGAGATCTGGTGCATTAGTGCTGTTATCTAGGCAATGCTAGATTCTGATGACTTTCTTGTATCATTCTAGCTCCTAACTTGTGATAGGTGTTCTTTTTGTATAGTCCCTATGTACATGGGCAATGCTTGTTTACTTGTTTCGATAAAATTTTCTTTTACTTACAGAAAAAAGAAGAATTATCTGGATTCCAGTTTCAGTTGGGTGTTTGTAACTTGTATATGCTTTGCATTCAGTTTTGGTATTTCATTTCACTATCGAGTTTGTTTAATGTCTGTATCTGATTTTATCATTTGCATTTCGTTTCTGGTCAAATTGGTTTATCACGTATCAGTTTTGTATGGAGGAAATTTTGTATTATCATCTATGTTGACTTCTTTACCGGATCGAGGCTTTGGATAACTACTGTCTCTAACTTTAATCTGGAAAAAATTTATTTTTGTTACCTTGTTATCTTTTCCTGGTATTGTCATAAGGCAACTAACAAAAGTTGTAATATGGAATATCCTTGACAGGGGATGAAGCTTCTACCGACTGGTCGAAAGAGCTCACTTGCAATTTTTATATACTCATCTGCTGTGGGTATCAACCTTAACTCAACTCACTTCCCTGCCCTTCTTCGTTTTAGGTGTAAAAGATGTTTTAAATAAAATCTTTTTGACAGGTTGGTTTGGGATCTTTCCTCCTCCGATACTTACCTGGATTGTGCCGTTCAATACTTATGGAGATAGGAATCAATGAAGACATGTACTATCCTGTATGTATGTAAATATGCTAGGTAGAGAGAATAACTTCAGGGTCTTTTATCTGCATCCTTCTTTTTTTATGTTATTCTTTTCTTTGCTGAAAAGGCCTTGATATAGTTGTACACATGAATGATTAATTAGAAACAAAGAATTTTCTGGCTTCTATGCATTTTCCTATTATATAGGAGCTTCCTCTTTGTCCCTTGATTTCATTATGTATTTAGCTGATTTATTTGGACACATAAATTATTAGTTTAGCTTTATTGCCTTGGGTTTCATTTTGGTGGCGGAGAAGTTGGTGGAAATGGGATAAATCTTATTAATCCAAATCAAATTAGTTATGATCTAGCTTTCTTCACAAGTTAAAGTACAGACACGTCATGTGCATTATTTAGTTCCAGTTGAGAGCTTGGCAAAACCTCTGTAAGAACTTATTTAATTGTGGCATATTTTAAGTTATTTAGGCAGTCCGGCATTTGGAATATACTGGTAAAATAAACAGATATCTCTGTACCCTTTCCCCCCAAAGGAAAAGGGGGTTAAATTATACAGTTCTTCTAGTTACAAGCAGCTTACTGCTTACCAATTAATATTTTATGTTGTTGTCAGTTGTATTAGAAAAAAAAAAAAAAGCAAAACACGTCGCCCTCTCCCTCCCCACAGCCCCACGTCGCCCTCTCCCTCTCTCTCTAATCCCAAGCACTGGTTTCACCACCTCCCAACTGTGGAGTCACTGAGTTTCACCACCTCCCAACACCTCCTTGCACAGCCACGCACGGTTGCTTCACAGAGACATCTCTACAGCTACAACCACTTGCCGCTCAAAACCACACAACTGGAAACCAACGAGCACCGTAGCCAGTCTGCTGCACCAGACCACTAGTGCATAGAGTAAGACCCCGACCAAGCCAAGCAGAAAACCACCGAAAGAAAACCCTCACTGCCGCATGTCTTCCTCACCCACGACATTCCTACACCCACAACACGGAAGGCTCTGTTTTTAAGAAACAAAAACAGAGCACGGCCTCGTCCCACGTACGCCGTCCGTGATTCTTCCATCGCCACACCAGTGGAAGCTAGCTTTACACCAGATGCTTCACCACCACCGTCCGCTAGCACCTCTAAAAGCCAACCACCGAGAGCCACTATCTTACAGCCACCTGTACCAAGAACTCAACAAGCCTCTGTTTTTAGCAACCTTAACAAAGCAAGCGGAAACCTATAGACCCCCAACTTCCACAATCTCTAGTGTTGCACCACATCCACATGACCATAAGCCACCAAAATCAACCTCCATGTCTCACGGCTTCACACAAACTCTCACAGCAACCACCATTGTCGAGACTACATGATAAGCCTCTCGCTCTCCACATTAACTCTCTCTAAGTATCGGTTTTGCCCTCATAATACTCTCTCTCTCTCTCTCTCTCTCTCTCTCTCTCTCTCAAAACAGACACCATCGCTCACCCACACCGAAGGTTCACGGTCGAACCCACGACTCAGGCTGCATGCATACTCTGCTCGTATGGGGGTTCCAAAGCTTTAATGGGCTTCTAGGCATGAGACGATGGGGATGAGAGGAGAATGGATGAGAGAATGTCATCTTCTGAGAATGGAAGAGAGAAGTTTGAGAATGGAGGAGAGAACGAGTTTCAAGTTGCAGGGAATGGAGCGAGAGAGAGAAACAACGAAAACGAAGAAGACAGAACTGTGGAGTTAGAAGTGTACATCAAAATTACATTCATCTTCGTTTAAATTTCATCACGTCCCGCGCGTAACATTTTAATTAAAACTCACCGTTTTACTAACTGACGTGGAGGTTGGTGCGCAATCGGTACACGAAATCCGCTTGCATTCAGACTTTTCCTAAATTATATGCTGAATGGAATGCCTTCTTGAGCGTTATGTAGAAAATCATATTTAAGGTCTTATCCTCTTTGGATCTCATCCCTCTTCATCTCTCTTCTTTGTTTTCAACTGCCATCCTTGAAATTTATAAATCTTTACTTTCTAAAAGGAAAAAAGTATTCTTTAGGCGTGTATGTAATATTTGGTTTCAATATCAAAACCAGAATTTTTTTATTCACTTGAAACTGTAAAAGTAAACCACTATTCTTTGTGTTCGTTTGGATTATTGTTGTTTATGTTGTTTTATTTAGGTTTTTTTCAATTAAAATGGTCGTTATATTAAGAGAAAGGCTTGGTCTATACAGAGATCTTACAAAAGTGAACTTACAAACTGACGTAGCTTGATGTGAGACATCAGATTGTAAAGCTCTTTTTATTGTAAAATAAATCTTACATCTCACATCAAGCCACATGATTTGTAAGTTCACTTTATTAAGATCTATATGTAGACCTAGCACTAACTGATGATATTGCTTAGCAAATTAAGAAATTGAAATGTTTTTCAAAACCGTGAATTGCAGTTGACTATATTTCTGCTGGCTTTTGTTGTTCTGACTGGAGCATGGATGGGCTTCTGGGTAGTCCGCAAGCTTGTCCTGACGGAAGATGGATCGATTGATATAAGCACGTCTCACTTTGTTGCATGGTCCATCCGTATTTTGGCTGCCATTATGATTCTTCAGGTTTCTTTTCATTGACCCCATAAAAATAAATTTATTCATCCCTTACCAATATATAGTAAAGCCATGGTCCTGTTAATTACATATAAGTTTCTTGTTTCTGAAGAAATGGTAACAACCCTGACAGTGTGTTGCTTTCTAGAGTTCTGTAGATCCTCTTCTGGCAGCTGAAGCTTTAATAGCTGGAATAATGGTCTCATCATTATCAAGGAGAATCTGCAGATTGAGATTCCTTCGTCGCCTGTACAAGTATGATTTTACAATTCCGGAGCTTAACGATTACCTTCCATCATCAAGATTTCAAGATCTGCTTCCATTTCATCCATTAAGGTCTTTGGCACTCATATTTGACACTTATCTCCAAATTATGATAATGTTGACATGCCGTTAGAAAAATTTGCTGATTTTGGGGGTAGGGGATAATCATTCTCTGCTTCTACACTCAAATAACTGAAAGACAGTGTGCTATTGTGGCCTGGAAAAAATATCCTACATATTTGCAAAGTGTTTTTGAACCTCTTGAGCTCTAGGGAATAATAAATTGTCCTAAACTATCTATCTACACTATTAGACTCGTAAAAAAGCTATCTGCACTTTATCTCGCCTGTTTCATTTCTTTCTTTTATGGAGTAAGTGTTTCTTTTGTTTTGTGCTGTGTCCTGTGATCTGTAATGCATTCAATCTGTGGAATACTTCTACAGGAATATGGTGAAATCTCCTAGAACGAAGCGGAAAAGAACTCGAGTTCCTGATTATTCACCCTTTGGAGACTCGGATAATGAAGATTTGTACAATGTTCGGGGTGATGATGGCTCCAAGTTGCTTAGGCCCCAAACCAAAAATTTCACCCTGGCTCCATGCAATTCTGCTGATCGAGGTTTAATTGATCTCTTTTATGCTTGATATAGTTAGTAAAAAGGAAGTGGTGATTGTTGCCCACTGGAGATGTTCTTGACACATTCTATTCTATCCTTCAGGTTTTTCCAGAACATTGCCTTGTCAGCTATCAGATTCAGAGTTGTTATACCCTTCTACATTCCATACAACACCTGGAAGGAAAAAATTCTCAAAGGCTGAGTGGGAAATGTTCACTAGAGACTCTACGGAGAATGCCTTGGAAGAACTTGTGTCATCACCTGATTTCAGCAAATGGCTTGTTGATAATGCAGAAAGAATCACCGTAAACCCCAACAAAGGTAGGGCTGTGCAGCGTCGGAAATGGTTCATTTGGTTGTAAGCAGCTGTCATGTTCTTTGTGTCAGCAACACACACAAGGCAATTCAGATGCCACGAAGTTCAGAAAGAAAAGCCAAGCTTAGTCTTGTAATTAATCCAACTCAAGTTGTGGAATTGAATAAGATCCATGCTGGCCCAAAAGAGGGATCTGTCACAATCTTGTAAAATTACATTGTGCAAATAGTTATGCAGAGTATCACGTTGTTTCTGGATACCTGCTTGGAGAGGATCAATTAACTATCAGGATCTGTACTTAATGTAGGCCGATGTTTTGACAGTGTTTAAGTTGTCCTTTTTTTCCTTGTGTCTTCGTCAAGACAGGGTAAAGTTGAACAGGTGCGGATTGATTGGTACATTGTTTCAACACTAATAATCTCAGCGGACCCACTACTCGGTGAAGTTACTGTAATACCAAGGATGTAATTGAGAATAGAAATGTGATGAATGAAATCTTATATTGATTGAGAGTGAGAAGTTCTTACACTTTACAATGCCTAAAATGATTGTTCTGCATTATTAGTTCAATAGTCACAAGGTTGCTGCACAATTCATCCACCTCCATTCTATTATGATCATGGTTGACCTTTTTCCTTTCCAGAAGGAGATGTCCTCGGTCCTTTGTCCTATGTCCTCTTGAGCCTCATTTTTCCACTCTAAAGTAGTAAACAAAACCCACTCTAGATGCAAAGAGGAAAGGGAACATGGAGATTTTGAGATAATTTGTGAGATCTTGAGTAGAACACAGGACCTTAATCTCACAGCAAATAATAGTTAATGGTTGCGTTTGGATGATAAGTTAAGTTGAATTCTTTATGAATAGTAGTGTGTTGGAATGATGAAATGAGTTTTGTGGAGTCCACTTAAGATGAGTTTAAATGTGTATGGATGTTAAGATGAGTTTAGATGTATTTTAAGGAAGTTGAAAAAGGTTGTGGGTCCCATGTGTAAAGAAGTATTAAATTGAAAAAGGTTGTAGGTCTCATATGTAAAGAGGTTTTGAGTTGAGATAAGTTTAATAATTTAAAAGTTGGGTATTTAGAAGTTAGACTTGACTTGAAATTAAATCGAAACTAAGTTGAACTCAATTTGTTGAAAGGTATATCATGTACAGAATCTTATGACACTCAAAATGAAACTCCCCATAAAGTAAAGCATTCAATGGAATCCAGTATGCTCATAGATTGGATAAACTAGATGAACAGATACTCATTTCCATAGGAAATATAATAATATTCCAACTTTCGACAATAACTAATGTAGAATCCTTGATAAATGAAAATTGGTCATGACTCGTGATCTGACATCATTCACCTCATTAATAAAACGAGTTAGTCTATATACAATCTCCATATGAAAACTACTCATGTAAACCCGTATAGTTATGTTTTAAAAAAATTAAACTTACAATAATATTTTTTTTAAATGATGTTTTTTCATATTTTATTTTCAGTTGTCAATAGAATTGCACACGCACAATCCCCCACTCAAAACTACAAATAAACTTAAAAGATGATTTACCAGTACATGAACAATGGAAAAAGTTTTGCCTTGCAATGAACATGAACGATAAATATAAATATAAATAAATATCTAGTCAAAAACCAAAATAACATGAAAAATAAAATTCACAATTAAGGGGCACTAATGCAAATCATTCTACACGAGCAGGACACAGTTTCATTTTGAAAACCCTAAACAGGCCCCTTTCCTAATTTCAGAAAATATAGGGTCGCTGTTTCTAAAAGAACACCAAAACTACTTGTATTCTCTCGGACAACAAACATCATAAAAAGAACACAAATGCCGTAATCACTTCCATTATCTCCGGGTCCGAATCCTGTATTCCGTCGACTGGAGTCTACAAAAATTCGAGCAAACTTTTGGATATAATCCTAAATGATTAGCACCTGAACCCACCTCCCTCCATAGTAATTCCTTTTATCCGCTACACCTCTGCCTCCTCAACTTCCCCGTTTTAAACCTCACAGGTACATTTGGATTATATTGTGTATGTTTTTCTCCGCTTTTGAGGTCTGTTTCTTACGTCAATCAAATCATGCTGATGAAAATTTCATCAAGTGGATTAGTCTCTCTGCTTTCTTATGTTGTTTGCATTTTTTTGCGGTCGGATCTATCTCGCATTGTTTTGCAAGTATGAACTTGCAGGGTTAATCACAATCTGAGCCGATTTGCATTAAAATATGATTCTAGTCGTTAATATAAGTTAATATTTGCTGGCTATAATTCATCAACTTAAAAGTCGATGAATTGGTTTTGTAGGAGCACTTGTGTATTGGTAGCTTGTGTGAATATTTAAAGTTTATTTGA
This sequence comes from Pterocarya stenoptera, assembly GCA_003123785.1. Classification (NCBI taxonomy): domain Eukaryota; kingdom Viridiplantae; phylum Streptophyta; class Magnoliopsida; order Fagales; family Juglandaceae; genus Pterocarya; species Pterocarya stenoptera. The sequence continues at coordinate 92,209 of QEOT01000148.1, read as the reverse complement.
GGATTGGGATAGATGCTTCTTTAACGTTTTTGTGAAGTGGTTCCCTGTTCACATGAGTTTGACATATTACTAGCAATACAATAAAGTCTTTGGCTTTCTTGAAACTCGGTCCACGCTGATGGTATTATATTCGATCACATGATGTATGTAGAAGGAGATGATCAGATAAAGCTATTAAATTGCTGGGTTTTATTTTTCGTTTCATATGATGTATATTATCATTCATTTTTCCTTTTTGTTTTTTTTTGGGGGGGGGGGGGGGGG
>QEOT01000148.1:53244-79125 GCA_003123785.1 Pterocarya stenoptera | reverse complement strand
TGTATAACAAAGATAGTTAGGTGATGATACATTTTAGTAGCTGTGGATGTTCCTGAAATGTTGCACTCCAGAAAACAGTTTAAAAAGAAATTGATGTACACAGCACAAAGGATTTTATTGTCTCATTGATTAAGGACATGAAAGTTTGCATTTGTCATATGCATATGTGGGTATTTGTGTCTGTGAGTCCACTACGATTTGAGTAAGAAGTTTGTATTTTACTGGAAAATATTTAGTATGATCATGATTCAGAATGGGATACCGTTTATGGTGATGACAGATAAAACACAAGTACAAAATGGCACCAAGTTTGACATCTGAAAAAAGAAGAAGCTCTTCCTTCTTACTCCTGGCGGAAAGGCAGAAGGATTCTTTAGAGGCAGAAAAGAGAGAGATCAACATTCTTACAAAAGCTCAAGTCGATGCAGAGCTATCAGAAATGAAGGGTATGACTGCACAAGAGGCTGCTGCAGCTGCTGCACAAGCAGTTGCAGAAGCAGAAGCCGCTATCGCTGAGGCTGAAAAGGCTGCAAGGGAGGCAGAGGCAGCAGAAGCAGAAGCAGAAGCAGCACAAGTTTTTGCCAAAGCAGCAATGAAGGCATTGAAATGTGGAACACTTCGTGCTTGGTAAAGTGTTCTCTCTGCAATTTTATTTTTATATTTGCCATTTAACTGCCAAACCCTGAGTCTTAGGATGCTATGGTTAGGGTGCTGCATTGCTTCCTGTCAAAAAACCTTGGTTTCCTCTTTAGTAAGGTTCACTGATATTTTGGAAAGGACAGATTCCTGGATTAGATATGGTTTCCTCTTGTTGAATAATATAATATTTTTACTGAATTAATTCTTTCATTCTATTCACTTTCCTATTTATACACTAGAGGGAAAAAATACATTAAACAAATGCTACAGTAAAAGCTACAGTAATGCTACAGTACAACTAAGAAAATAAACAACTCTCAACACTCCCCCTCAAGCTGATGCAAAAATATCTCCCATGCCCAGCTTGCCAAGAGTTGTTCGAAACATGTTGCTAGAAACTCCTTTTGTTAAGATGTCGGCCAACTGATCCCCTGTCTTCACATAAGGGGTACAAATCAGTCCTGCACGCAGCTTCTCCTTGATGAAATGCTTGTCAATTTCAATATGCTTGGTTCTATCATGTTGCACTGGGTTATGTGCAATGCTGATTGCTGCTTTGTTGTCACAATACAACCTCATAGGCTCTGTAGTGTCATCCTTCAGCTCTTTTATCAGTAACTTCAACCATAGCAACTCACATACTCCATGTGCCATAGCTCGAAATTCAGCTTCAGCACTCGATCTAGCCACCACTGACTGTTTTTTGCTACGCCATGTTACCAAATTGCCTCCCACAAAGGAACAGTAACCTGAAGTAGACCTTCTATCCTCCACTGATCCAGCCCAATCTGCATCGGTATATGCTTCTATCTTGAAGTGATTATGCTTAGAAAACAGCAACCCTTTTCCTGGTGATGACTTTAGATACTTAAGAACCCGATAGACTGCATTCATGTGAGACTCACGTGGTGAATGCATAAATTGACTCACCATACTAACTGCATAGGCAATATCTGGACGGGTGTGGGATAGATAAATTAACCGACCAACCAATCTTTGATATCTGCCCCGATCTACCATATTTCCTTCAGCATCTTCTCCCAACTTAGCATTCGGTTCAATTGGATTATCCACTGCCTTGCATCCAAGCATTCCAGTTTCCTCAAGGAGATCAATGACATACTTTCTCTGGGAGATAAAAATCCCATGCTGAGATCGTGCAACTTCAATGCCTAAGAAATACTTCAGGTTTCCAAGGTCTTTTATCTCAAACTCACTGGCCAAGTATTTCTTCAGTTTCTTCACTTCTTCATCATCATTTCCAGTTATCACAATATCATCAACATACACAATAAGTGCGGTCATCTTACCTGATGGTGTATGCTTAATGAATAATGTGTGATCTGCTTGACTCTGCTTGTAGCCATATTTCTGCACAGCTTGGGAAAATCTTTCAAACCATGCTCGTGGAGACTGCTTCAATCCATATAGAGCTTTTCTTAGTTTGCAGACTTTACCCTTGGCCTCTGGAAACTCAAGGCCAGGGGGAAGTTCCATATACACTTCCTCTTCCAAGTCTCCATGAAGAAATGCATTCTTCACATCAAGTTGATGAAGTGGCCAAGCCTCATTTGCTGCCAAAGAGAGCAAAACCCGAACTGAATTCATCTTTGCCACAGGCGCAAAAGTCTCTTCGTAGTCTATCCCATAGGTTTGTGTAAACCCTTTTGCTACCAATCTTGCCTTTAGTCTATCAACAGAACCATCAGGCTTGAGTTTTGGTGTAAAAACCCACTTACATCCCACAATTTTTTTTCCCTTAGGTAGGAGAACCAAATCCCAAGTGTCATTCTTAACAAGGGCTTTCATCTCTTCTTGCATTGCCTCTCTCCACTTTGGGTCACTAAGTGCATCCTGCAAACTCTTTGGAATGGACACAGAGGACAAATTGGAAATAAAGGTACGATATGAAGATGACAAGTTTTGATAAGAGACAAAATTAGAGAGTGGGTGTTGAGTACATGATCTGACCCCTTTACGTTGTGCAATAGGTAAGTCCGTATCATGAATAATAGGAGTAGAAGAGTCTGGGATGGACAAAGAATTACCTGATTCCGGGTTGGATGACTGACAAGTAGATGAAGTATTAGTCTTACTATTCTGGCGTCGTGAGTAGACTCTCAGTTCTACACCCGGTGGCTCACCCAGCTTATCAATATGTGGCTCTGGCTCTGGTTCTTGCTGTTGGTTTTCACAGGGTAAGGGTTGCTGTGGGTTTGCTTGTTCAGCTGGGATAAATGTCACTAACGGATCCATAAAAGAAGACTTCTCTTCTTCACCCTCATTCTCCCCCTGAAGAGAAGTCTGAGGGGAAGAAAAATAGGATTGAGTTTCAAAGAAAGTGACATCCATAGTGACAAATCTTTTCCGCGATGGTGGATGATAGCACTTATACCCTTTCTGAGTGGGAGAATATCCTAAGAAGATGCATTTGAGTGATCGAGGATCTAATTTACCACGAGCAGGCCCATGAGCATGAACAAAACAAACACAACCAAATACCCTTGGAGGCACAACAAACAAGGAAGAAGACAATGAAGGTAATAGAACCTCCGTAGGTGCCTTAGAGTTCAAGACACGAGATGGCATTCGATTAATGAGATAGGCTGCTGTAAGAAGAGCATCACCCCAATAAGACTTTGGAACATGCATGAAAAAAAGTAAGGCACGGGTGACCTCTAAGAGATGCCTATTCTTCCTCTCAGCAATGTCATTTTGCTGTGGAGTATTAACACAAGTAGTTTGATGAACGATGCCATGCTCATGGAAGAAACCTTGAAGGTTATCAGACATGTATTCACCTCCGTTGTCAGAACGAACAACTTTAATAGAGGTACCAAATTGGGTTTGAACCATTTTATAAAAGGTTTGAAAAACGGAAAACACCTCGCTTTTCTCCTTTAATAGGTAGACCCAAGTAGTGCGAGAGAAATCATCAATAAAAGTGACAAACCAACGAAAACCAGATAAAGAAACAATACGAGAAGGACCCCAAACATCAGTATGAACAATGGCAAAAGGTTCTGAACTTTTATTATTAGTAGCAGGAAAGGATACACGATGGTGTTTAGAAAGTTCACATGTCTCACATTTAAACTGAGATACATCAAGATCAGAAAACAAGTCTGGAAAAATATGTTGTAACAAAAAGAAAGAAGGGTGCCCTAATCTTTGATGCCAAAGCCATGCCATAGCCATAGAGTCGTGAATGCGGGTGGTATGATAAGCCTGTTTGAGCTGTCCAGGTGTCTTGATCTGCGAATCCAGATAGTAAAGACCATCCTTCAAGCTACCACTGCCAATCATCATCCCCGTGGCTAGGTCCTGAAAAAAACACTGGTTAGGATAAAAAATCACTCGACAATTTAAGGCAAGAGTGATTCGGGCAATGGAGAGAAGATTATTTGTAAAGTTTGGAACATGTAAAACATTTGAAAGAGACAAAGACTCAGTCACAGGAATTGAACCTTTACCAGACACAGAGGATAGGGATCCATCAGCAATTCTAACCTTATCCCTGCCTGAACAGAGGTGATATGAGGCAAAAGGAGATGATAAACCCGTCATATGATCAGATGCCCCTGAATCAATTATCCAGGGATCATTATGTTCAGAGGATGCACTTAGAGATGAGGCTAAATTACCTGAGTGAGCAAAAGAGGATGATGCAGTGGTGGATGAGTCCAGCTTAGACATAAGCCTACGGAGTATGTCTACTTCTTCCTTATTAAGCCCTCCAGGGTCTGAAGTAGAAGGACCAGACGTAGACATAGTAGGTGTAGAGTCTACAGTCAGAGTGTGATTAGCACGAGGCCTAGTACCACCGCCAGAGCGACCTCCTCTACCTCTCGTAGGACGACCATGAAGTCTCCAACAAGTCTCTCGAGTGTGTCGTGGTTTATTGCAATAATCACAAAATAACTTATCCTTCTCACTTGTAGTGTCAACATTTTTTCCCCCATCACGACCCCTACTTGGCCTATCAATACGCTGAGTACCAGTAAACAGGGCAGATCGATCCTGGGGAAGAGAATGAAGCATCACACCACGACGACTCTCCTCATTTTGAACATAGGAAAAGACCTCCCGGAGAGCTGGTAGAGGATCCTTTCCTAGGATTTGAATCCGAACTGAGTCATACTCTTCATTCAATCCTCCAAGGAAAGCATAAATACGTTCATCGTCTATTATCTTCCGGATTTTTACAAAATCAGCAGTACACTCCGTCTGAAAATTCTGATAATAATCTACTTCTTGCCACAAAGTCCGTAGTTGATGAAAGTAGGCAGTCACAGATAACTCACCTTGGGTCAACCCATGAATTTGTTGCTTTAATGCATAGACTTGAGCCGCATTCCCTTTCTTTGCAAAGGTCTGGGCAGCTGCATCCCACACCTCTTTTGCAGTGCGGAGAAGTAGAAAACCATTACCAATGTCAGGTTGTATAGAGTGTAGCAACCAAGACATAACTGTGGAGTTTTCAGCTTCCCATCTATCATAAGCAGGATCATCCTGCTTTGGTTCGGGAATCTTGCCATTCAAATATCCTATCTTTCCTCTGCTCTTAATATACAAGAGTGCAGATTGGGACCACGACAAATAATTTAGCCCATCTAATTTCACAATTGATATTTGGAGGGTTGGATTTTCATTCACGTAAGCCACTTGGCTTTCTACTCTATTGCCACTAATCTGTCCTCCACTCTTTATTGGATCAGCCATTGAATGAAACCAACCAAATAGCTCCTTTTTTTTTTTTTTTTACCTCATAAACGGCAGGTCGTTTGCCGTTTGCAGCTTAGCCTCTGCCTGGACTAAACGACAGGTCGTTTAGTCCAGAGTCAAAACCGACAGGTCGTTTAGGCCTGTCTTCTTCTCCGTGCGACAGCTCGTCCGAGTTTTGAAGAAACCCTAGGCTTCGACGGCGCCGATCCTGAACCTCGCCGGGGAGGAGAACCAGAGAGCTCCTCTGAGCTTCTCGACGCCGTCGCAGGATGCCGGTGACCTTCTCTGGGCTCAGATGAGCTTCTCTGAGCTACTGTGATGCTAGTGCTTCGACGTGCTCCTCGACAGTGCTCCGACGTGCTCCTCGACACGAACTCGCAATGCTTGGGAAGGACAGAGAGTTCCGATGCTTCAATTCCACCTCAGTAACCACACTACTAGGTCGATTGCATCATCCCAACTTCGAATCTCATTCTTACTTCCTCACCGCTGCCTTCAGTACACTGCCTCCGTGAGACACAATTTAGTACTGACCTAACCCTAACAGCCCAAGAGCATAATGCTCTGATACCATGTTGAATAATAGAATATTTTCATTGAATTAATTCTTTCATTCTATTCACTTTCCTATTTATACACTAGAGGGAAAAAATACATTAAACAAATGCTACAGTAAAAGCTACAGTAATGCTACAGTACAACTAAGAAAATAAACAACTCTCAACACCTCTATTATTATATTATATAACGAAAATACTTGTATGATCCTCTTTAATTCTGATAGAAGTCAACTTCAAGTTAACCCCCTTGAAATAACCGTGAAAATCGTGATTTATGACTTGGATGTTGTCATGGTATCACATAGAGGTTATTTGATCTATAAGAAGTTTATATTGGTGCCTTTATGGTTGCTAACCCTAGTTGTCTTTGGAAATGTTGCAGATGTTGGGAAACTCACATATGGGTATTGAGATCATTGAAACAGGAACCATACGTTGGGCTCGGCGTCATCCCGTGCTGCTTTGTATTCTGCCGATATGTCTATATCTGTATAGGCTAGGATTGTAAATGTGGGAAATCAGAGATTGATCTTTGACTTGTGTTTGCATTTTTTGGGGATCACTTCATTAGGAGCTTATAGATTTTTCCAAATATTAGAACTAAAGGATGATCGTAAAAGATGACCTTCAGAAATACATATAGGGACTTCGGGTGCCAAGTTAGAGATGTAATCCAGATGTCCTCGAGACTCATTTTGACAATGGAAGAGTACAGGAAGATACGAATCATTTTCAAGATTTGTATTTAGAAAGTTTTGTGTTCATGGCTTACCAAATCAAAAGCCTTGTCATCAACTACTGTGTCTGTGCACACATTCGCATTTGTGTTTTCCTCTTCAACCACTTCCTTTCTGTATGCATGGAGACGTGCATTTTTTATTTCTTATTCATGCTTTTCGAGTTCATGGCATCAAACAGAAAGTAACGTGTAATAATTAGTTCATACTTGGAACTTAAAATGAGAATAAAACGGTCCCATAAACTTCAAAAAAATCTCAGTCAGACCAAAACGCCTCGGCCTCCCTCCCCAAGTATTTCCAGGATTAAAAAGAGAAAAAAATTGAAAAAACTTGTTGACTCCATAAAAGAAGGGTTTACTGGTAGCAACTGCAATCCGATGCCCATCTTTCTCATCGTGAAAAGCCATTATTCATCGATCTATAGATTCTTTGTTCAGAAACTTGTGTTTGGGGCATATACGACACTCCAACGACGTCGTACTAAGGGGGTGTTCCATTTCCATAGACATTGTTTTTGTTTGTCTATATGCATTAGTCTATATATGGTGTATGTACAGCTTACGAGTTGACACTTTTTTTTTTTTTTTTTTGGAAGAGTGGAATTAACTGTTGCTAAGACACTGATTTTAAGTAGAAAATTTTAGGATAAATAATAATTATATATATATATATACATATTGACCATGCAATATGCAACTGCATAAACTCATCTATGCAAGTGTAAAAATTTCAAAATTCACAAAATGCCAAAAAAGTAGTGAAACTCATTCCTTTTTCTTATTTTCTCTTGTAGAAACTGTTTCGAACAGAGTGTTAGCTGAATATATACAGGAATACAACAAAATTTGGACATAAACTAAGACACAGCTTTCCACTACCCTTACAGGCCATTTAGTGCCAGCGAGAAGCCATCAGCAACGGTAATGGCTATAAATTGTCCCTAACAAAAATCTGCCAACGTTGAACATCAAATCAGCTAATTGACCTATCTATTAGCCATGTAACGATGTCTCCTATAACTGATGTCCCACAAATAATGAGACTTCTAACTCATTTCCGGCCAAGTTGAAATGGGAAGAATATCCCATCCTTCTTCCTGCTTTCCTTCCAAGATTCCAGTACTTCGTCTGCTGTGGGCAGGTTAGAGCTGCGAGAATCAACCCCGTCCATCAGGGTTTCAAGTTGCAACCCATTAAGATCATTTGTGTTTTCATTAATCAAGAAAGTTGCAAGCTTGTTAGGCGCAGCATCACTACCAGATGTTACATCATCATTCAAACCCTTTCCTATGGAGACAAGGTTGGTTTTTCTATCTGTGCCACAACCTTGATTTGGAGTACCAGAGATTGCCTCTGAATCAGCATCCACCTCTCCGTTAGTGGTAGCATGATTAACAGGTTGTGTATCTAACGTGACATCACCATCTTTAACAAGGGTGTCCTTGCCAGGGTTAAGGTTTTCATCCATCATGCGTCTAGAAAAGCTTGGCATATCTGCTCCAATACAACCATCAAATCTACCCTTACAGCCATACAAGGATGATTTCTCTGAGGCCGCATTTCCCAATGCATTGGAACTTAAGAAGGCTCTCGATGTGCCAGAACCACAGAGAGAGTGCAAACATTTTAACAAGTTTGAGACAGTGGCCTCTGCAGTTACTTCACAATTACCAAGAGCTTCCAACAGTTTCACTAAACTTTCCTCGCTAATCCTGTCCCCATTATTCTTAAAAAGGTCTGTCCACTGCCTTTCACTGACTTGAAATGGAGCATAAGCCATGGTGTTAACCAGCGTGACAGCTCTCTCATAACTACATTGAGCTGTAGCTTGAACAAACATTTCAGTAAAGAATAGAGGGTGAGGAACTTCTCCAGCTTCCAAAATAGTGTCAAATGCATGCTCAAGCAGATACCACTGCATCAGAAATGATAGGTGCTAAGTTATTGATTTATCCACCCACATTTGAGCTCATAAGCTTATATGGTAAAAGTGCAAGTACTAAGAACAGATGAACAATTACATGAAAAAGAGGAAAAAATCATCTTTTAGTAATCGTGGCATCTCTGGCTAGGTGACTCGAGATTTAACAAGAAAAACTGAAGAGTTCCAGCATAACAAACATTGGCAAGTGGATTAAAATCAGCTGCAAATTTAAGCAGGATGTGATGGAGTAAATAAGAATATAACTAAAGATATGTGATTTACCTTCCCAGCTCTTGATGCTTCCACAAATAGTAATGCATGTTTAGTTTGATCCAGCTGGTACCCAGAGAGAGTCATCTCCCGATACACATACTCAAAATATTCCCATTGCATCGCACTAGAGGATGCCTCAAGCATTGAGCTATATGTGTACTCATCTGGTATAGGTGTAGTATCATCCCCATTTTGGGATGCGTAAGAATCAGATTTAGCTCTTTTAACATCTTCAAACAACTCTTTAGCTTTAGAAAACATATCACTCCTACCGTAAACTTTCAACATGGTGTTTATGGTACCTATGTTAGGCAAACAATGGGCTTTCATGCGTTCAAAAATAGATATACAATCAGCAATATGCCCACCACCCATGGAAGACATTATCATGCCGGTAAAAGTAACCTCCAAAGGTCTAGTACGAGATAGTTTTTTCATCTTATCAACCTGCAGGCATTTTTTACACATAAGAGAAGCATTCTTCAATAGAAATAAGAATGCAGGTCAAGAATAAACTAGAAACATTCAACCATCAAAATCTATAATGTATTGGACATGAGTCCTTTCAAATTGAGATCCTCTCCAATTGTCTGACCGAATTAGATGGTATAATTGGGCAGAGATACATACAACATTAAACGGTCATATAGGGCCCTTAATGCCTGAAATCCTACACGCCCAACATTATATTCTGTAGGATCGATTATATTCTGTAGGATCGAGATGATGCATCCATCTCTCTCCAAAATTTGACCATCCAATTCAGTCGGGCAATTGGAGAGGATCTTTATGGGTGTTCTTTCCTGCTATTACAATGACCTTTAATAACAAAAGTCATTTGAATGATGTTTAAAATGCATAGATCTACAACACAGTTCCATATCTCAAGCCAAAAACAAAGAAACTTGTTAAGAAGGTGCAGGTACCTTTTTGCATCTTCTCGTATATAGAGTGAAAATCATAGTATTCATTAATATAACAGTGGTGTGGAGTGAGGAAATTTCATGTAATTTGCAGGAGGATTAACATAAAAATTTAACCCTTCTCCCCATTTTCTTGGAAGTTAAAAGAGAAAGAAACAAGAATTATTTCAAAAGGGGAATCCAGTCAAAAACAGTAATAAAAAAGCAGAACTTCAAAAGTCCAAAGGAATATGCGAGGATCAGAATTGTTGAACAATTCACAGCAGCTGTGAATGGAGCCATCATATGACAAGACTGTGTCAGAGGGAGTTACCGATGGATCAGGCAAGACAACCAGCATTAAGATTGGAAATGAAACGATTTGATATGTACATACAAATTATTATAACATTATATCAATAAACTAAATTTAACAAAGCTATCTAACACAAATGTTCAATAAACAAAAATTAACAAAAAAATATTTTGTACAAATGTAGCCCCTCCCAGTTGATAGTGGTATAAATCAAACCAAATTAAAAGATAAGGGAATGCTTTGTTAAATGAGTTTTAACAAGACTATGCAGAATTACGGTCAAATGAGTTTTATCAACAAACACGTAAGAAATTATTAAAATAGACCACATTAAGGCCTCATTTGGTTACACAGATGAGATGAGATGCATATTATTATAATATTATTTTTTAATATTATTTTTATTTTGAGATTTGAAAAAGTTGAATTGTTTATTATATTTTGTTTGGGAATTTGAAAAGTTGTAGTGATGAGATAAGATGAGATGATTTATGAAAACATACTAGGCCTAAAGGTTCAAATCCCCTTGAGTGCAAACAATCTCTATAGATCATCGGACTGAGGGATTTGTCCCTTGAATTACCCGAGGTGCACTTGCAAGAAACTCTTTGCCGAGAGCCTATACACCCCCAAGATTAGTCGGGACACTATTCCNATTTTGAGATTTGAAAAAGTTGAATTGTTTATTATATTTTGTTTGGGAATTTGAAAAGTTGTAGTGATGAGATAAGATGAGATGATTTATGAAAACATACTAGGCCTAAAGGTTCAAATCCCCTTGAGTGCAAACAATCTCTATGGATCATCGGACTGAGGGATTTGTCCCTTGAATTACCCGAGGTGCACTTGCAAGAAACTCTTTGCCGAGAGCCTATACACCCCCAAGATTAGTCGGGACACTATTCCCGGACACCCAGTGCCAATATAAAAAATAGACCACATTAAATCCAGTCACAACAGGTGCAAAGTCTACCGATACAGAAACTTACCTCAACCATAGCATCTTGCCACCTCCCACTGTTGCAAAGGCAGCAAGCGAGCTCATAGTATACACTAGCTGCTCCAGCCACTCCCCTTTGTTCCATATCCCTGACTGCTTCCACAGCTTCATTGACTTTACCTTCCTCCCAAAAAGCTCTAACAAGAACTGGAAGTCGGATGTCAAAATTTTGAGCCACCAAACACCAAACCTGATTATAGAAAAGGAATAGCTAAAATCACCTTTGTATGTTAGCGCTTTTGGAGTTTCCCCAGTTTTCTTCATCTTCCTGAAGTACTCATGGACAAGGCCATACTTTCCAGATTGCAACATGACCTTTCAATAAACACCCCTTGTAAGACATGAATGCATTTATAATTTGAGGACAAACGTCTGGCATCTGCAATACTGTTTCCTAAATTCAGATGACCACTCACTCAGTTCCACTACAATTTATAAGCAACTCTTTTTTTATATAAGTAAAAGATACAATTTATAAGCAACTCTAAAGGATTGAAATCTAATTTAATAGTCTTAATATGTTTATCGAATAAAGGGAACAGAAAAATCCTCGTATATTTTGACAAATACCTACATTCCTCCAGATATTGCACAACTGCAAAGCTGCAATATCATTCTTACATCACAAAACAAATTATTAAGACCATATCTGCCAAAAGATGATAGCACACGAATTTTCAATCACAGGAAAGGTCTTTTGACGTTAGTTCTACTTCTTATGCTTTCTGCCTTTAAAACAAAAATATACTTCTTTAGTAGGTTCCCAACATACAAAGACAATGCCCAAAACATTTCATACCAATGTAAGCCATGATTCATAACTACCTCCATTGCAAGTCCATAGGTAGCTCCATTAGGTTTTAGGCCACTCATTCTCAACTGCTCAAATACCCAAGATACACCCTTCCACTGGCGCGATAAAACACAAGCATTCAAGACCTAGCAAACAATTCACAAGAGAGCAAGTTGCATCATCATTATGCAGATTAATGTCAGTCAGGAATTATAAAAGTCACATATTTATGCTATCTTACCGCATTATATATAACCATATCAGGTTCAAGGGTTGGATCCCAGTTCTTACGCCCAGTTTTTACTATTTTAGAAGGTTTCAGTCTCATGCATTCCATAATGCTTATCAGTTCTTTCACAAGACCAGCTTGACCAAGTGTAACAGCGATGCTGTGATATGCAGCCATGTCAGGATACAGACGACCATCTCCCTGAATCACTTAATAGTAAGAATCCATCCACTAACATCAAACAAACATTCAGAAAGAACACAATGCATAAAACCAACAAAGTGAGTTGACTATTACACGCATCAGATTGAAAATACGAAGAGCTGCATGGGGCCGCCGTGTCTTCCCAAGAACTGCCAAGAGTTTGGTGTAAACAAACCTACAAAGACAATCAAAATTTATAGGACGAAAAGTTATGCCCATATTTTTTCACCAAAACTTGTATACTTCAATTCTTGATTCTTCACATACGAATGCATTAAACCAAACAAAAAATAAAAATTACCTACTCTTATAACGTCTATGTTCCTTATCATTGTACACCCATTCCACAACAGATAACGCTTGCTTCCACTGGCCCTTATTCCCAAGCCCTTCAAGAACGTTAAGCAACTGAGACTCAGTGAACTGCAATTCTGACTGTTTCATGATCCTGGAAAACTTCCAGTCCCTCATCGTAATCTCCCTAGCACTTAGCCTACACCACAAATAATTCATTACCCTCATTATAAAAAATCCAACCAATTTATAAACAAGACCAATCATATAAATTCCGTAATGCTAATTCACCCCCCCCCCCCCAACGGAAGGATTTAAAAACCTTAAATACAACCTGTCAACGAGAAACCTAACATCCTCAACCTCGCTGCGCCTCCGTTTTGAAGGTTCCCACACTCCCTTTTCACCATCCAACCACTCTTCTTTTACGAGCACATCCTCATCCAAAACCCACCGCAAAGCCTCACGCTTTCGCTCTTCAAACAATTCCCTCAGTTCACTCAGTTTCTCCCTCTTGAGCTTCTCTCCGCAGTACTCCCTACTCTCACTGGAATTCTCTCTAATCCCAGCTCTCTCCAGACTCTCCCACGGCTTCCCGACCATCAAAGTCCTGGTCTTCACACCCGTCTCTGCCTTTACCGCCTTGGTGAAGTCCTTGTACTCGTTCTTGAGGGTTTGGAAGTGGGAGTCTTCGGCGAGGGCTTGTTTCTGGGAGTCAGAGAGGGGTGGGGTGGCTTGGGATTTCTGGGAAAGAGGATTCAGTTTGCGGTTGTTTTTCTGGATTTGCTTCTTGCGCAGGATGTGGATGATTTTGGGGGTTGGTACCACACCCTTTTGTACAAGCTTCCGTTTGATTTTCTGGGTGTCCGGTTCGAACATGGGAGTGGGACTTAGAGGGGGACCTTGCACAGCTTCCATGGTGGAAGCGGACCAAGCGGTCGCACAGCAACTGAGAACCGAGAAAGATAGAACCGTGGGACGAGAATGGGACTCCTAAATCATGAGTTGATATAAAACAACAGCGTTGCCTTTAGAAAGTTACTTGAAAGTTAAAAATGGATAATGATATTTTACACCCTTTTTTTTTTTTTTTTTAATTTATTTAAGAAATAAAAGTTGCAATCGTGAATGTGCAAGTTTATGCATACTCATGACTTTCAAGTGAGTGTCTATTTTTTTTAATAGTAGACCCTATTCATTTTCAAAATAACTACATGATGCTTACGCACTCTACTACTGTATATAACATTACTCTTTTCTTTATTACTTATTATTTGTTTTCTTTTGTAATTTGAATTTGGTTTGAAAATTTAAAGAAACGACTTTCTTGTATAATTTAAAAATAAATTAATTTAACCGATCATTAGAATCTTGTAATTTAATTAAAAGAAATTTAATTTTATAAATTTTTAATTTAATTTTAATTAAATTACATGATTATATTAGTTTATTGAATTTTTTTTTTTATATTATGTAAGAAGTTCATATTCAGAAATTTTTAATCAATATTCAAATAATAAAAAGAGACAAAAAATAACTAAGTAGTAAAACAGTAGTAAAGGAGATGTACGAGTATCATTACCCATTCAAAATTAACTAGCCATTTTTCAATAACACCAAATAAAAAAACTCTATAAATCTATCATTATTCTATTAAAATATTGATTTTGACATTTTCATTTATAAAAATTATAATGGTAATTGAAATATTTATTCGTTATTAAAAAGGTGCACATTAATTTTCTAATGTTCATATTATTCCAATGGATATAATTTTTTAACAATCTTTTTCTACAATGGTCATATTTTTTCGATAGATATATTTTTTTAACGGCTAGTATTCTCTACTATAAAATATAACATTTCCTCAATAATTTCATTCACTTCAACTCAAGTTTCTTTGTGACTTCATTTTTTTCATTTTCTACCAATGAATAGTTTGCTTTTTCACAAAATGACATTTATCGATTCAAATTCTGACAAAAAATTGAGATAGTGAGACAACTTGTTCTAGAAGAATAATGATCAAGCTCATGTGGTTCTTCTAAAAAATCATGCAAATTCATCAGGCACAATCAATTGCAAGTCCACCAAAACATTTTTCTCAACTATATTGTTGATCCTCTAATCTATCATCACAAATATTTTCGAAAGAGTTGTTCTCTATTTTTTTATATCTAAGTTACGATAGAAACTCATGAACCTTATTTCATCTAAAGACGAGATGGTTCTAGAAGGCTTGATTTTTTTTCCATTCAAAAGATTACAGCTGCCCAAAAGATGCTTACATATGGTGTCACGACTAATTTTATGGATAAGTACTCGAAGATTGGAATTTCTACCGCATTAAAAAGTCTAAATTTTTTTGTCAAATTAGTTATTTTAATTTTTTCTAAAGAGTACTTAAAAAAACCCAACAATAATGACATTGCTAGATTGCTCACAATTGATGAGAAATGTGGATTTCCATGCATGTTAGAGAGTATCGATTGTATGCACTAAAAGTGGAAGAATTGTAAAATTGCTTGGTATGGTATGTACTCTGGTCATATTCACAAACCAATAATTATCTTAAAAGCAGTGGCTTCTTATGATCTATGAATTTTTCATGCTTTTTTTTGGATTATCTAGGTCTCATAATGATATAAATGCACTTGATAGATCATTTATATTTTTCCAACCTTGTTCAAGGGCGTACTTCAGTTATCAATTACACAATTTATGGTCATAACTATGCAATGAGATACTATTTTGCATATGGCATTTATCTGCAATGAGCAACATTTGTTAAAACCATCTCAATTTCCTAAGGAAACAAGAACAAAATACTTTGTTGTAGTCCAAGAGTCCGCAAGGAAGGATGTGGAATTGGGAGCGTGCTTTTAGAATGCTTCGAACACGATTTGCTATAGTTTGGGGACTTGCATAATTTTTTCACATTGAAATGCTCAACGATATTATGATGGCATGCATAATTTTACATAATATGATCATTGAAGATGAACGGGTTGATAACAAATCTAAAGAGTTCAAATATGAACAGTTGGCAGAAAGCACAAATGATCCAGAGTCAACTGGCCCTACACCTGAATTTAACGAATTCATTCAACACCATCATGTTGTTAGAGATAGGAAAAATCCATTGTCAACTCCAAACAGACCTCATCGAGCACTTATGACAACAATATAGTGCCGCATAATATTTTTATCATGTATGGTTGTATTAATCCATTTTTCGTTGAAGATAAAAGACTTCTAAAACATCAACAATTGTTGGAGTTAAACAAGCCAAGAAACATAAAAGACTCCTAAAATATCAAATACAATGTATGGTTCAAAACATAAAATAAAATTAGTTTTACTCCACAAGAAAAACAAGCCAACAAACATCAAATAGACTTTACTCCTTAAAATACATGACAACTAGTTTCTCTTAGCACGACTTGCTATGATTTCTAATTGTTGTTGAAGATAGTATTATTTTAGCATTGGAGGCAAGGGTATTAATCGTCATAATTCTTTCTTTTTCTTTCTTTTATTCAATCCGTACATTCTCTTGATCAACTAGCATTCTCTCTTTCTAAATATGCATTTCCTCTTGCCTAAGACTCACTTCCTCTTGCCTAAGACAAAACATCTATTTGTCATAATCACGCTCTGCTTGCATAAGTAAGATTTTATTCTTTTTATCTTCCTTCATCTTATTTAGTACCACGAGAGAATCTGATTTCATTCTTTGTTTTATCTTTCGTTTCTCTTTCTCACATTTGCGGCTAATTGGTTGATCCAAATTTGAAGTGCCACTTGGAAATCGTCATCTTCACCTAAATTTATTGAATTTGGAGTCGAAGTATTTGAACTTGGCTGTGGTTTTTTATTTGGCTTCACTATCTCCATATATTCCACCTACTTTGGATGGATCTCAACACATGCCCGCAATGATCAAAGTTGAAAGTTTTTTTCTCTAATTATAGGTACATGACATTTGATTTGCCTATCTGCATGTACAAAGCACCATAAAGCTTAGTTTATATAATTAAGTAAATATACCTTTGGCATGAAAAAAGAAAGGTAATACATTTCTATATCTATAGCAAAAAAAGGTATATCAAATTAAACAAAACATATCTTTGGCACGAAACTAATGAATTATAAAAGAAAAGGTGAAAAACATACATTGTCTTACTCATTAAAATCACTTTGATGCATTCCTTCAACTTGTGCCAAGCAATTACAAAACTTATTTGCTGCTTGTTGAATCGTCGACCACTAATTTATTAGAGATGTGTAGTTATATGTAGAATCAAATTTCTTGTTCTCCTCAAAGTATCTATGAATTATTTTCCATAACATTATGTGATTTTGATCTTTTCCTTGCACCGCAGCTAAGGAAACTTCAAGTCATTCCTCCACAAGCATCAAATCTTCCTCGTTACTAAAATTGTTACATGTGATTTTCATCCACTAAGTTCAACCTCAATAACCTCAACTCGGGGTGGAGATAGTTGTTGTTCATTTATCTCATTTGTAGATTTAATCAAAAAGTCATTATTATTAAGAAGATTTGTGAAGTAGGCATCTTGGTGAGTTCTTGAATCCATTCCCATTAAAGATGTTTGGAAGGGCAAGCTGAACTAACTGAGGCAACAGACATTGTGACGAGAAAATGTTGTTGTAGGCACTTGTGTAATCATAGCATAGAGTTTTCTGACTCTGGCAACGCCCTCTTGCTATGATCTTCGAGAGTGGTATAAAACTTAAATAGAGAACAGAGCTAATATGATAGAGCATTGCTATGCATCAACCTACACACCACACACCAAATTGTTTTTTATTTTTTTTAATTTTTTTTTATTCTAGTCTTCTTGAAACATTTATATTTTTTTATTCATCATCCATATAATACACATTTAATAAGAAAAACAAATAAAAATAAATAAAAAAAGTGATGATATGTGATGTGTAGGCTGATGTAAAGATTAATTCAATATGATAATATAGCATGATTTACTGTTCCTTAAACTAAAGCTTATATATTAAAAAAAAAAAAATACCAATCATATTCCACTATTTGTTCAAACATGAAGAACTTCTACCTATCACCCAAAAAAAAAAAAAAAAAAGGACAAAAATGCAAACCAATTTTAAATTCTGGAGAAAAAGTACATAAAAATCTTGATTACTCAGCACTAATATGTCTCATTTATTTTCATATATGAGATAAGATGAGTTGAGATAAAAGTTAAAAGTTGAATAAAATATTGTTAGAATATATTTTTTTAAAATTATTTTTATTTTGAGATTTGAAAAAGTTGAATTGTTTATTTTATTCTATATGTGAATTTGAAAAAATTATAATGATTAAATGAGATGAGAATAATTATGAAAACAAACGAGACTAGTTGAGATTTAGTTAGTTTGCTTAGTTAGTTTCTCTTTTAATTTGTTTTTCCTTTTTCCCGTAACAAGTATTTGGTATATAAATAATAAGTAGAACAATTTAATTAATTTAGTAAAAATTAAATTAAATTAAATTATAAATAAATAAAATATATAATATGAGATGACGAATAATGTCCGTCGTCAGGAAAAGGCCGAAAGAGGAGTGATAGAACAGAAAGTAGGGTCATTTTTTTGTAGTGCGCGTGGCCCTCCATCCCTTAATCGTTTTATTTTTAAATTGTGTTTTATCATATTTATAGTTGCGTAGAATATTGTGAATGGCGACGTGTTTATATATAAATAAATATATATATTTCAGGGGCATGTACTCCTGGATCGGAGGAGTCTTATTATGCAGTTGTGTGTGACATGGGGTCCTGTGGACTAGGAGTCTTATTAAAATAGAAACGTGCCATTATAATAGGCGAGCACTTATTGCTTTGTGGACTAGGAGTCTTTCATAAAATTGTATGTACGTGTTATTTGAGCTGAGGTCATTTGTTTTTGTTAACAGAAAGAAATTAAATATTTAATAAAATAAAAAAACACTGCCGAAGTCCCCAATTAGGCACTAATAAATATACAGTAGCTTACACAACATCTCTGACTGAGGAAAATACCACAATAAAACAATCAGCAATATTCAAAGACAAACCGGCCACCGGCTTCAAAGAGAAATTATGACACAGAAACCCAAAAAGAAAGAAACAATTATGCACCTCAGCTCTTCGATTTGGAATGCTTTACAAGCCAATCAATTACTGAATCAATGTTTGTCGAGTTCTTGCACGAGATCATGAAGCAACAAACTTCTCTATCAGTAATTGACTTGAGATCCCTGCAAAGCACAATGCAATTTTTAGTAATGAAACTATATGCTCTTCCTCATTCTTTAGCGAAAACTAATATATGGAAATTGTATCATCTCAACATTAACCCCAAAAGCGGCTCATCTTGGAATATTGCTTGAAAAAGTTCCCATCACAAAGTAAATGTCTTACATTTGATCAGTCAAAGCCTGCTTAGACAGAGCTCCCGGCTTGTCAATCTTGTTTCCCAGCACTAGCAACGGGATACCACTAAGAGAGGATTTGCTCAGCAGATCATGCAGCTCGCTTCTTGAGATACTCACGTTGTCTGGATCAGCAGCATCAACAACATAGCTGCAGAAACAATCAGGTTATAGCAACTTGTAAACTTTGGAGTCATAACAAAATTAAGAACTAACACCACTGGTCTATTACTTATTCGATCAAAAAGGCATTAAAAGTACTTATTTGACCAGAGATTAAAAAACATGGTTAAGGATCAATTAACATTTTTCTAGAGATAAATTTTACATTACAAAAGCAAAGTCTCAAATGCAACTTTCCTAAATTACACAAGGCATTATAGCCAACATCTGTTGGTGGAAGTATAAAATGACAGACAAACCAAACAGAATATTTGGATTTCTATAGCTCAGAACCTGTAGAAACTCTGCTAAACAATACTGTTAAACCTCATAATTTTCTAAAGTTTCTTGTGTCTTCCATGTAATTGCACCGATCCCATCTCATGCTTACAAAATTAATTGGATAGACACTTTGCTTATCACGGGACTATCAATCCTATACTAACGTAGACTGGTGAAGACAACAATTCATACACAACAATTTGTGAAACCAAGGTAATTCATGGAAAGTTCTCCTTCCAAAAAGGCAAGAGCTCAACTCCAAGGAATTTGGGTGACCACTGGCTGTCAGCATTGTATTGAGTATCGCACAATGACTCAATTTCTCATCAGTTTCAATAAACATAGCTTTGATGGAGACAATCCAAGCATTTCAATCAGTAACAACATCTCATATCAATTTGATACATAGCTGAAAGGAGAAAAACAAAAGGTTATAATTTGACAAATCAAATGCACGTGCTTGCTCTTCTTCTTCTTCGTCTTTTTTTTTTTTCCTTAGAAAAAAAAATATAAATGCATCTATTCATACGTACAATCATTGAAATAGAAGTGCACATTCATTAAACTATGAAGAACTTAACATGCTCAATGTTAATGCCTAAAAATAACGCAACAGGCCGGAAGGAGAGAAAGTCATTCCAGGCTCGTTAAGACTATTTGAGCCTCAATTGGTGTAGTGTGGAGCCCCAGGCGGTGGTTCGGTGTGGCTATACTGCATCGGTGCATACATACATGGCGGTGAGCAGTAAATAAATGCAAGAAAAATAAGAAACAGACACATAAATTTACGTGGTTCAGCACTGGATCTACTTCCACAGGTCGTTTAGAGGGAAAATCCACTATAATATGCGTATTTTATAGTCTCTCATGGTCTCTCCTCCTCACTGTATAATAGAGATCTAAGCTCTATCTTCTGGTGGAGATCCTATTGCTAGAGTCCCACTTGTGAGGTTGAAAAAGCTGAAGAAGTCCCCCCCAAAGCTCTATCTTTTGGCAATTCGTGTTCGCGGGTTGTGTTCGGGTCGTGTTAAGTCATAGACATTAAACTATATGGCTCAACCCGAACACGACCCGTTAAGCTAAACTGGCCAAACCTTCAAATCCTAAAATGACCCATTTAAATAATGGGTAGTGTTGTGTCACCCGTTTTGACCCGTTTAATAATTAATTCGAAATGAGTCAATACATAATCCATTTGACGTGATTAACATAAAAGCTTAAATCTATATTTATTCGTAGTCACAATATCTAAAAAAATAATAATAAGACTACCTACTAACAAAAAATGTCAATATTTTTTAGATTTTAACCTGTAATAAAACCAATTTACAAATCCAACAATAACAAATATGAGCATTAGTCCAGAATTACAATCTCAACAATAAAAACATAAGCGTATTGAGAAATACCATTATTGCAACCCAACAAAAATAAAATTGTAATTTTGAAATAAAATTTAAACAGGTTATTGTGGGTTGATTTCGAATTAAGCGAGTTGACCCATTTATTAATCGTTTCTTAATTGGCCAACCATTTTGACTCGAACCCATTTATATCAAACCCAAACCCGCTAGTTTCGTGTTGGGTTCACTGGTCGTGTCACATATTGTCACCCTTATCAACAAAGTGTAAAACATTTTGAAAATCTAAAATTATTAACTGATATTGAAAATCTTCTGTATTAGTATGAGATTTGATAGAAAACTGCACAAGAAAGCATCCATGGATATCCAAACCAAACATAAATACAAGGCCATAATACAAGGAAGAAACATAAATAAGGTATGCATTTGAAATCAAATATGATCTTATTCAACACATCAAGTCAACAAAGATGGAAATAAAATTTGTACATACACAATAGCAGAAACTGCACGACAATATCGCTCCCACATACTGCGGAACCTAGGTTGACCTCCAAGATCCCACAACTTTATGGTGACATTTCCTTTTGTCACCTTCCTCATATTAAATCCTACCTGCAAATAGCATTGGTAGATACATTTAACCACCAACAAGAAAATAACTGTAAGAGAATGAAATAGCATTGACTGAAAGAGAGTGAAATACAAGCTTTTGGCAAAAGTATATCCTCCACTCGTACAATTAATAAAGGGCACAACTCCATTTAAAAGGCCACTCACCGTAGGGATCATGTCTTCACTATATCCACCAGTCTAGAAGCAACACCAACAATCAGGATTTCAGTGAATAAACCCAGAGATACAAGAAGTAGTAATACTAATACAAACCTATAAAAAAAAGTAGTAATACTAATACAAGCTCAATATGATGATTACGTACCGCGACAACATTTACAAGTGATGTCTTTCCGGCATTCTGAAGTCCTATCAAAGATAGCTCCATTTCCTGCTTGAAAAAGAGGCTGCAATCACATTACAATCGAGTAAGCCCACTGATTCTAAGCGAATGATCAACCAAGGTCACTCAGAAAAATTTAATAGCAGACTTTAAGATTTCAAATATTCTTGTCATAAGACATTACGAAATTCAAATGGCAGCCAAATGCTCTGTGAGACAAAGATTTCTATTTAAGGTCAACGTACAAAATTATTTGCTCCAAAGATTACCTATGGGTGGTTTGGGAGGAGTTTAACTATCATATACGTAAGTGAGGTGTTTGCACATCTTTAAAGCGGTGGTTACTTGGGTATAAGGGTTTTTTAATGTATGACTTGGAAAATCAGCAAAAAAGAATATCCTTGGGTGGTGGGTATATAAGATGGTGTTGTATGGGTTGATCGGGGTAACTTAGAGTTCATGGATGGGATGCGTATCCCTGCAAGGATGGTTAGGTCACAAGCCATATGAGTAATTTAGTGAGCAATGGAAGGTGCACTATTGGCGTGTTGGATTCTGGAGTTTTTTTTTTTTTTTTTTTAAATGGGAGAGAAAAAAGGAAGAGATACAGATGTTAATAATTGTATAGGATGTTCAGAAGGCATGACCAATNCAATTAATAAAGGGCACAACTCCATTTAAAAGGCCACTCACCGTAGGGATCATGTCTTCACTATATCCACCAGTCTAGAAGCAACACCAACAATCAGGATTTCAGTGAATAAACCCAGAGATACAAGAAGTAGTAATACTAATACAAACCTATAAAAAAAAGTAGTAATACTAATACAAGCTCAATATGATGATTACGTACCGCGACAACATTTACAAGTGATGTCTTTCCGGCATTCTGAAGTCCTATCAAAGATAGCTCCATTTCCTGCTTGAAAAAGAGGCTGCAATCACATTACAATCGAGTAAGCCCACTGATTCTAAGCGAATGATCAACCAAGGTCACTCAGAAAAATTTAATAGCAGACTTTAAGATTTCAAATATTCTTGTCACAAGACATTACGAAATTCAAATGGCAGCCAAATGCTCTGTGAGACAAAGATTTCTATTTAAGGTCAACGTACAAAATTATTTGCTCCAAAGATTACCTATGGGTGGTTTGGGAGGAGTTTAACTATCATATACGTAAGTGAGGTGTTTGCACATCTTTAAAGCGGTGGTTACTTGGGTATAAGGGTTTTTTAATGTATGACTTGGAAAATCAGCAAAAAAGAATATCCTTGGGTGGTGGGTATATAAGATGGTGTTGTATGGGTTGATCGGGGTAACTTAGAGTTCATGGATGGGATGCGTATCCCTGCAAGGATGGTTAGGTCACAAGCCATATGAGTAATTTAGTGAGCAATGGAAGGTGCACTATTGGTGTGTTGGATTCTGGAGTTTTTTTTTTTTTTTTTTTAAATGGGAGAGAAAAAAGGAAGAGATACAGATGTTAATAATTGTATAGGATGTTCAGAAGGCATGACCAATTACTGTCTTTATTGATTGGAAACCGAGCTAATCAGAAAATTTTCGCAGTCGCTAATCATGTGAATATCGTAGTCTACTACTGCTGATGTATAATATCGCTAAACCTATAGCTTCATTCATATTTCATCGAATATCCATTGTGTCATTTAGGAAACATAATTTTCTGAGCAGCTAAAGCCCAAGAGTAATATTTGAATATAATTCAACAATCCCAGGTTCAGCATATTTCGTTTTAATAATGCTCTTACTCAATCACCAAATAAAGCATTAGAAAGTTACATAGGAGAAAATCAATATGAATAAGTGAATGAATTTCCATTATGATTCTTGAAGTTGGAGATAAAAAAATAACGAAGAAAACCAGAAAGACATCTATGAGATGTTGCTATCATTACGAAAGGAAAAACCTGCAGTCGGAACACATTACACAATACAAATCAGGGATTCGAACGAAGAAACATCGACCTCTGATCTTTAATCTTCATATTCATAATACAAAATATGAAAATGTAACTTTTGGGATGAAAAAGGAAATCAAGATTTCGAGAGGGGAGGGGGGAGCTAAAGCTAACCTTCGGAGCCAGTTGAGAAAGGCTTCCCACAAACCCATTGATGATCAGAGAATTGGATCTACGCGAGTCTCTGTTTGCAATTTGACCTTTTGGAAAATTATTCTTCTTCTTGTACAAGATGCGACCGAGACAGAAGGGAGGATTCCAGATTCACGCTGATCAACTATTTTCTATTTTGCAGACGGAACTACGAAGCGACGTCGTCTTTGTTTTTCAGCCTACCTCATTTTAACTCATTATATCTTATTATTATAATTTTTTTAAATTTTTATATAAAATATAATAAATAATTTAATTTTTAAAATTTTTAAATATTAATAATATTAAAAATAATATTCTAATAATATTTTATTTAATTTACTTAAAACAATCTCGACCGTAGTCAATTCCATTGATTTGTAACAACGAATCCGGACGACTCCGAATAATTGGTAAAGTAAGGGGCGTGCGGCCAGGATTCAGTCTGATAGACTTTCGCCAGCACCAACCTATCAGCGAAAGAGATTTCGGAGAAGGGGGAAATATAATGCCTAAATAGCGAGTGGTTGAAGCGTACCAATAGAGAGAGCAGGGAAGGGAAGACATATTGTTAAGCGTTCAGTGGTCCACGCGCTTCTCTTTATCACGTGTACACGTAGAGATTAAATACGGTTTAAATAATGAAATAAAATAAGATAATTTTAAATCAAATTTAAAAATTAGATAAAATATTTTAAAATATTATTTTTTAATATTATTATTATTTAAAAATTAAAAAAATTAAATTATTTATTATATTTTATATAAAAATTTAAAAAAATTATAATAATGAAATACGATAAAATATTCTTATTATTCAAACGAGTCTGATTTTATTTGTTTTTATAAATAAAATAAAATAATATGAGTTGCAATAATAGTTAAATATTTTATTATTTATTTTACTTTATATAAAAATTTAAAATAATTATAATAATAAATAAGATAAGATAAAATCAATATAATTGTGAAAATCAATAGAGCCTTAAAATAAACATGATCGAAGTCTGACAGAGAGATTACAAATTTAAAATACAACCAAACCAAAGCAGGACCTGTCATAACCTTTGAACTGTGACAAAGTTTGGGTCCGGTACGTCGCGAGTCACATCATATCTTATTTATTAACATTAGAGAAATGCTGCTCTTTCATGTGCAGANCAATGCCTCAACTTGAGCACTCAAATGGAATCTCCATCACAAGCAACGGTTAGCACTTGCCTTTGTAAATCGATTATGTATGTCTTAGCTCTAGCACTTACAATTATACATCTTGCGTAATTGTACCCCATTATATAAATATGCATAATAGACTTTCAACACTCTCATGATCACTAAGAATTTTCATCAAACAATTTACTATCACTATCTTTATTGTACCAAAGCTCATGTGAGTGAAGAGTCTTCCTCCCATGGCAACCATAACTCTTAATGGGGGTGACTTTTTTATCTAATGTCTCAACAACAGCAACTACCCTCTAAGGCATGAGCAAATATTGGTCTTGGCTGAGAGCTAAGACCTAGTGGAACATCTCCTAAGTGAGACTTCGGCACCCCTAGAGTTTGAAATCCTTATCGATAGAGCCTTGGGTTCTCATAAATCATAACCCACCACAACTTTCCTCCAGTGGCACAAACCCGACTGATTGCTATGGGGGTGGATTATTTGCACTCTCTCAGAATAGGCCTTTGGTCTCCTCGTTTGCTTAGACTCAGCCCATGAAGTCTGGGCTACACTCAAGGCAGCGCACGCACACGAATCTCAAGAGCGAGAGTTTCATATAACCCAACAACTGACTTACCTAAGGAAGGAACCTACAACTCCACTTGCAGATCACCTACAGATGTTCAACATATTGTGTGATAGCTTGGCTTCAATAGGACGCCATGCAAGATAAGATGAATGTGTTTTAGTTGCTGAATAGCCTTGGTGCCAAATACAAACTGTTCA
>QEOT01000148.1:0-38190 GCA_003123785.1 Pterocarya stenoptera | reverse complement strand
CCATTTTTTTGATGTATTAATACTAAAACAATATTCATTATCATATTTTCCCCTTCGAGGATTACTTAAATCCTACCAATCACACTTAAACAGATACACCACAAGCTTTCCCAAATATCTCATTCCAATTATATCGACAATAACCCTATAGAAATCAATGTTTTCTCTATCATGACTTCCTTCGACTAGGATACTACTATTTTGTGTTTTCCTATAACGTTCTCGATCCATTGTGTAATACTTACTTTCTAGAAAACTCATTTCGTTGTCTTGCTTGGTCAACATTAAAGTTTCTTTCCGGCCGATCAAACCTATGTCAACTCTATAGAAGTATTTGGAACATAATGTATGCCACTCATCGTTAATATATGTTTATGCAATTGATTCTTTTGGGCGGACCTTGTTACCCATTGTGTGTTTCAACTTCCAAATGAATTGTTCAATTGGATAGATCCATCTATATTGGACTGGTCTTGCAAGTCGAGCTTTCCGTGACAAATGAACGGCTAGGTGAACCATGACGTCGAAGAATGACAATGGGTAAATACTTTCCAGCTTACACAATATTATAGCAATTTCTCGTTTCATACTATCGAAAGCTTTTACATTCAATGTCCTAGCATATAAGTCTTTAAGAAATGCACCCAACTCAGTCAAAGACACGTGCACATCTCTTGTCAAGTACCCACAGATATCAACAGACAAGTCTATAGGGGTGGGCAGAAGGGCCCCGCCCTTAGTTTGCCCTTCTCCCATGAGGACAGGATGGATACCCCGTCCGCTAGATGCGGGGGGCGGGTGGCCCCGCCAGCATCTGGCCCCCCAAGTTGGGGCGGGATGAGGGTGGCCCCTGCCCTGCCCCTGCATATAGAAGGGGAAAACCCCCTTCACTTTTTTGTTCTCAAATCTTTGGCCTCTTCTCTATCGATCTCTCTCCCAGACTAAGTTTGTACCTACTCCGTAACTCCAAGACATCGTAGCCTTCGTCCCTCTTCTTTCCGTATGATTTGTTAGGGTTCCGACAGAAGGGATGAAGAAGAAAGACAAGGATTTGGGAACTGAGAAGAGGCTTCTGGACTCTGGAGGATTTGTTGAAGTGTGTGTGTTGCGAAGTGATGAAGTTTGAAGAAGAAGAGGTCTAGAGGATACGACGTCGTGAAGCAATCTGTACCTGGGTCAAAGCTGTCGTTTATGTCAGGGTGTTGCGCACCGTTTCGTGTCGAGTTGCTGTGCATCATTTCATCACTTTCCCTTCATACAAACAGCAACCAACAACCAGGTTCGTTTGCAGTCTCTCTTTCAATTGGAAAGGCTAGCCTTTTACTATGACCAGGTTCGTATTCTTGAAACTTTTGTTTTGCTTGTGAAGTCATTTTTTCTATACGATACCAAGTACACATCTGCGAGCTTCACAAAGGGCAAAGTAGTTGGAGAGGGGCACTGGCGCGCGCGCGCGCGCGGGGGGGTGGGGACGGATGGAGGTCCACCCTTGCACCCCATGCAGCAGATGAGGTACCTCGCCCCTGCATGAACTAGGGCGGATTGCGGAGAAAAATTCACTACCCCCGCCTATGTGGGGGCGAGACGGGGGCGGGGGACGGGGGATGGGGAAGGGGTGGCCCCACTCTGTAGGGGATGGGTAGCACCCTTAAGGCAAGATACATCGTAAAATACATAAAAATCATAACTTTTTAATCCAGTAATTTTACAGTCCTTTGTTCGCACATACCTTGTTAGGTTCGAGGTATAACCGTCTAATAATTTAATTTTTATTAGCCACTTACAAAATGTAGTCCTTTCATTCCTTGACAATGTATACTACCCAATCAACATGTAGACAGATGGACCATTTTGTTACAAGTGTATTTTCGATCTTATTCCTAACTGCTTCAGATCCTTTCATGAGTTTAATTTGTCTTTTATTTTTCCTTAAATTAACATCAATGTTTCCAATACAGACTTATATATTTTTTTCAATATGCATAACATCGAGACTATGCAGCAAACGGATTGTCGACCAGTATGAGAGTTCAAAAAATATACTCTTCTTTGTCTAATTCAACTAATTCGCAGTTCATTTTCTCTTCCGTTACTTTTTACCAAATTCATTACAATCAACATCTACAGATTGTGCAAGTACATTTTCGCTAGACAAATATGGTGGAGGGTGCCCCATTCAACAGTGTCATCAAACATCCTAGAATTTCCACGTCATCTATGGTCACCAAGTAAAAATCGACGATGACTCATGAAACATAATTTTCTCTCATACGTAAGCCATTCAAATTTGGTATGTTTGTTACAAGTCAGACATGCCATTTTCCCTTTAGTACTCCAACCTGATAAGTTTTCATAAGTGAAAAAATTATTTATTGTCCATAACACGACAGCATGCATATTGAATGACTTCCATATTGATGAATAAAATGTTAGGACCACATTTTCCCACAAATCTTTTAATTCTGCAATCAATGGCTGTAAGTGTACGTCTATATCATTTTCCAGTGATCTTAGACCTAGAATGAGCAAACTCATCATGAAATATAGATTTTTCATACATTTCCACGATGGAAGATTATATGACACAAGTACAACTGGCCAAGTACTATAACTAGTACTCATGTTCCCAAAAAGATTAAATTCATTTGTTGCCAACCTAAATTGCACATTACGAGGTTTTTCAATAAATTATGGGTGTTTCAAGTCAAATTCTTTCCAAACCTGTGAGTTAGTAGTATGTGACAAGATACCATCGTTCCTGACTCTGGATGATGAGTGTCATGTCATGTCTACAGTCGTTGCACATGACATAAATAACTTTTGTAATCTAGGTATCAATGGAAAGTGGCGTACAACCTTTCGCGACACATTCTGCTTCTCAGATGTTCATCTTGATTAATGGCAAATGAGAAACTCTTTCAATTGCTCATTCTCTCGTCAAAACAACACAGTCATTTTTACATGTATGTGTTACGTTGTAATCAAATCCAGTTATCGTTTCAATTGTTTTGCTTAATAGAAGTTGCGAGGTAAAAAATTATTTTTACATGATGGAAGTGTCTCTTTAAACAGCTCGAGTAACATATTGACAACCTTAATAGATAATCGGCACATGAGTTTTATGTGAAGTAGTCTATTGTAAATGATAATTTACTGTGTTTTTTACATCCTGGATATAACTCACGCTGTGAATCATTTCACAAGCATGCAAAAGTGTTATGGCCTGCATCATTTGAATTTGATGTGTCCGTAACACCTTCATCCATAAACATTTTTGCGCCAATGACACCTAGTATTTGCTCCATATTCTCATCATATTCATCACTAATAACCTTTGGTTGTACATCTTCATCGATGTCTTCTTCTTCATGTGGAGGCTCGAATGACATTGGATATGATTCACAGTGTAAGACCCAATCAGTATAACCCTGGTCAATATATTTGACAAACAGATGTTTTCTCACAAAGTCTATCTTATGAGAACGTAAATTTTTGCATTGTTGGTATGGACATCTAATACGCCATTCACTATCAACTGTACAAGATGCGAACTCTAAGAATTTCTTAACACCTTCAGTATATACATTGTAATCCTCACCCGAGCGATCTCTAACTCATATCCAACTCTTATCCATGCATAATACCCTATTACAAACAGTTACGTGGGCATCAACAAGCAAGCATATATCAAACATATTATGCTTCTTCCTTTCACCGGGTAGTTAGTCCTACCCCATTTAGAATTGAAAGATCATAGTCGCCAACTTATCAACTATTATTTGTCATATCCAACAAAATTTTGATAACATCTCCCTAAAGTATGCTCATTTGGTCGTGTGTATCGATGAGTAACACAAGGCACCATCATCAAAATTGCATATCTAGAGAACAAGAAGGGATGACTTTACAAAAATTAAAATGTCGGACGCTAACAGATATAATTGGATAGTTTGCGAGAATAATCTTACAATCTCAAACTGTCAACTCTGGACAATTCAAGAGTTATCAATCTAACTATTGATTGATAACTCTTGAACGTAAGGGTGTAAATGGATCGACCGGACCGAATGGACTAGACCGAGACCGGATCGGACTGAATGTCCCCATGGTCGGTTTCGGTCCAATGAATAGGGGCATTTCAGTCTTTGGTCCTATCCTGAGGTGGGGATTTCCCGGACCGGACCAGACAGGACCGACTGAACCTAAATATTTTTATTTTTATTTTTATAAATATATTATTTTATATAATAATTGTATAATAAATTATATAATTTCCATCTAACCTATCTTCATTTACAATATAAAATTATAATACATTCACATTCTCTAAGTTAGTAATAAAGCAACAATTAACATTTTCAATATAATTATATAATTATAAATTGATAACTAAACTAAATCACTATAACTATAGCCTATAATTATAAAGAAATAACTATAAGTCTATAAGACTATAAGTTTATAACTATATATAGTATTAAATTATTAATATCACTATGACTAATGACTATAAGTTTATAACTAATACTAATATATAACTATACTAATAGTATAATATTAATACTATTATATAGTGTAATATATTATATAGTTTTACTAAATCACTATATACTATATTACTAATCACTATATCATTATAATATCACTATATCATTATAATATATGCACACACACTATAAGTCTATATGTAGTAGTAATAGTAACACTATAATAGTATAATATATATTATTAGTATATATTAATATATTATAAGAGTTATAGGATTATAACATAATATATGTATAATAGTATAGTATTAATATCACTACTATATATACCTAATAGGCTAATACAATGATTTAAAAAGAAAAAAAAAGAAAAAAAAAGAAAGAGGTCAGACCGAATGGATCGGACCGGACCGATAACTACCGAGACTGGACCAAACGGTCTGGGAAAAATGGTGGACCGGAAAATTCGCACCATGGCCAGACCGGACCGACCCATTTACATCCCTACAGTTGAACGGGTTTAAGGTTTATTTTGATGAAACATCAGTCTTCAATTATTGTGGTTGGACACCAATCCTCGATTAGAAGGACGAAGTAAGGGACCTAGTGTCTTATATTGACATCGTCTATGAGTTCTGTTAAGAGCTCGGTGGTGTAAGCCTAGATGAGTGAGGGGCATACAGGATCTCTATCTAAGGAGTTTCAGTTATATTCTCAGTGGACATACTCACTAATTTTATTGGTATTCTCAGACTACGCATTGCATATCCGAACACGGTGCCTAGAGAGTCTTCAGCTTTGGGTGATGGGGAGACAGCTGAGGATAAGTGATCAGCTTAGACAGATGAGCTCGATACCCTCACTGGTCATGAGGTGAGGGAGTTGGTTGTTGGCCTAGATGCTCCTCTGTATAATGGGACGAACAACATCAAGCAGACAGATCTATCTACATTCTTTAAGATCATGAACTTGATCATCGCCAACAACATTGATTCTCAGCAGCACAAGACAGAGTTTGGCATGGAATGAGCGAAGTTTATGATATGTGTTGCTTGTGGCATTCCTATTGATCTAGTGGGTTACATATTTAATAGGATTCGATCAGTGGCCTGGTACATTACGACAGATATATTGCTAATCGAGATCCTGATCATCTGATTTCTGCTACATGTCGGGGTCTTGCCAGATATTGTTGAGTGTGTCTGGGAGCTGATGAGATCGATCAACAACTCTACGTTGTCACGAAGCACGAGACACTCTAGACATCGTCTTCGTGGTCCTATTTCAGACCCGGTCGATACTTAGAGAGATGAAAATCTGGGAGCTCGTNTTATCTTTTATTTATATATATTTTTATTTTTGGTATGGACAATATTTGGTGTTTTTTAAATTTAATTTAATTATGAATTAAATATTTTTTATCTTTTCTAAATTAATTATTGATTTCTATTATTTCTATTATTTAATTGTTAACTTTTATATAAAATAAATATTTATCCATAAATAATTAAGTAAGGTATTTTGTTGCCATCAATAATTGTAAAAATTTTGTAACCATTCGAGCGAAATATGTCACGTTCGAACGTTTCTAATCTCTATTCGAACACTTTATTTTACGTTTGAACATTGATAACTTATTAGTTCGAACGATATAGTAATATGTTCAAACGGTAAGTCAATTTTTTGCTAAATTTATTGACTTAACCCGCTAATTCCCCGTTCGATCATATATAATATGTGTTCGAACGTTGATTATCTCTGACGTACAAACGTGCTATATGTTGTTCGAATAGTAAGTCAATGTCCCGTTAAATTTATCGACTTAACCCGTTAATTTTCTTTTCGATCATATATAATATCTGTTCGAATATTAATTAACCTTGACGTTCGAACGTTGTATGCTGTTTAAACGATAAGTCAATGTCCTGCTAAATTTTGTCACTTAATGCGCCAAATTGTCATTCGACCATATATAATTTCCGTTCGAATGTTTATTTTATTTTGTTCGAATGTTTTTTGTGGATGTTCGAACGGTTATTTTATTAGGGATGAAATTTTTCATCCCTACATATACCGTTTGAACCTGTTTGAATGGTAAACACCTTCTGTCATTTTTTAGAAAAGAAATTTGAATTTCATCCCTACATCTCATTTTTTGGGCTAATTTTTCATTTCGTCCCAAACAAAAATTGTCTCAAATATGAATTTTTGTTGTAGTGAATATCTTTTGATTTGAGCGATGAAAACATACATAACATGGGTGGCTCTACAGCGATATAGTACTTTTCATCTATGTTTTTTTTTTTCTTTTTTTTCACATGTATTTTTTTAACAATTAAAAATATTTTTTTTGTTTAAAAAAATTCACAACATGTTAAAAACACTTTCTTAATAATTAAATAATAAATAAATCACAGTGAGAGACCCCAAGGGCCAAGGGTAAGAGTAGCATTATTCATATAACATTATAGATATAGCAACAGTGACGACTAGGACCATATAAGATGATGATATGCACGTCTCACCAAATATGGTCCCCCGGCCCGGCCGTAAGGTCTATGAGAATCGAATGGACCACGATCCATTGTGACCCACATCATCATCATCATGGAGTGGTTAATTTTCTAATATATATATCGATCCAAATTAGTATTATAATAGAACATTATTAATGCTAGGTACGTACGACTACGTGTATATATTATTATTTTCCAATGACTTGGCAATATTACCATGGTCCATGTATGACTTACATATATACACGGCCTTTATATATAAATATATATATATATTATATCGTTGGAATAGACATTAATTAAGGTCATGATCATCTGCATGCTATTCATCTGATGATCATTTCCCTAGCTAGCTCATTAATCTTCCAGTACAGCATGATCAGAAACCAATTAATTAATTAATTAAAGGAAGAATTAGCTTAGCTAGGGCTTTTGATAATTTTCCATGCATGCACGGCCTTGCGCGCGCTAGCTAGCTGTTGCATGATTGATCAACGTGTGTTCGATGATCTGTACGTACATTTCGGCCACCAGAGACTCTGGTCCTATATATATGAAACTTTATATAAAAGCAACATTAACATGATCGGCTGCATGCATGGTCCTGTCAATTATTTTTCTGCTAAAAGGAAAACCAAAGCTCAAAGCGAAACAAGCTAAAGGCGCGGGCCATGTAGTATATATATAGTACCATAAAGACAGCTCCCCTTCCCTTTAAAAATAACCCACATAAAGACACACACATTCATTTAAATATAAGCTGCTAGCTAGCTACCTAAAATGTTTGATCAATAATTAAACTAAAACATGATTAAACAAATTAAAGAGGTGGATGGAGTGAAAAAAAAAAAGAAAAAAAAGATGTTCCCATGCCACTTTTATGCCTGAAAAGATAAATATGAATCTAGCTATATGCACACCCTGAAAAGATGTTCCCATGCCACTTTTATGCCTGCCTCTCTTTTTTTCCCCCTCTCTTTTACAATAGTTTTCTCCTCCTTCCGTGGGCCAAAAACATCGTACCACTTCTTTTACGCTACTAGACCACCATGAAAGTTAAATTGCTTCTGCTTCTGCTTCTGCTGCTTCTTGTGGTGGTGGGGGCCAGGGCGCGGCCTATATAACATTATAAGCTAAAGCTTTTCTTCAATTGAAAGACTACTAGGGCTTTAAAAAAAACAAAAAATGGAGAAGACCATGTCAACATAGCGTGCTGGCCACTGAACTGCAACCTCCTGTGTGCCACTATTGGCTAAACACCTTTTTATGAGATTCTCCTTACACTGCCAACTCAGTCATGGCCGTCCAAAGATTCTATCACCTAAAATTTGATAACGACCCTAGCTTTTGACTTCTTTAGCTATTTGTACTTTAAGGACTTGAAACTTTAAACCCTTCTTTAGCTCCTAGCTAGTATCTTCGAGCTAGCTCATCATGATACACACACACACACACACATATATATATATATAATTTATATCGAAGTTACACACCCCATATATACCAAACCCATTAGAATTTTGGTTCCTTATCTTCATGATAGTGTTTTAGGTTTAATATGCATATAACAAGTAAGGACCATCTGAATTAATTAAGAAACTAAAATATTATTTCGAGTGATTAACATGGAATGCTAGCTTCGTTGATTAGTTGTAGGTTAATGATAGAGACGTGGGCAGGCCATGATCTCTAGTCAAAAGCTGGACAACATCTATCCATCTCATATGCTATATAAAATCCATCAATACATGCCACAAGAACCCCATATATAATTGAGTGTTTAGATCCTGGGCATCAAGATAATTTTGCAAATGATCGAGTATGTTACTAATTGGAATTTGGAATACATGGCGTGCACATATTATAAACACACATACTGAGAGAACTGATCAATACTTGTTTTATAATAAGAGAACTTTGTATTCAGTCAGCAATCAAATTATGGTTATCTTGGACTATTTCACGAAACTAGTTTTCCTTCAAGAAAAGAAAAATACCAAAGAGAAGCCTCTATATATAAAAATACCAAGAGATACCATAATTAAAAAAAAAAAAAAGATCAAAATGATCCTACAAATCACAATCTACAGATATTAAAACAAGAGTAATTAATGAAAATGAATTTACTTCATTTCTATTCAAATCAAGCAAATCCCTATTCTCGATCTCTTATTCCAAATTAAAGCAAACCCACAATTAAACTCCAGCACCCCATGCACGCCAAAAAAAAAAAAGAAAAAGAAAAGAAAACTATCATACGTGTGAAGCACTCCCAAGCGTCTGAATCCATGGTCAAGGCTTCCATGCGCTGGCCCACACCACCGGCTGATCCTTCCAAGACAAAAATATTCCGGCAACATCCGAGCACTGTGTCATCGACCAACCCTCCTTGTACCTCCTCAATAATGCCCGTACATCATCACACACTTCATCACTGTAAGAAATCGGGCCGAACCGACCCAAGTGAAAACGCCGGGACCAGCTCGCTGCCATCTCGCGCCGCTCTTTCGAGTCGGATGGCGAGCACGCCACAAGGTCAACAATGGCACGTCCAGCTGCGCGCTCCAGCATCAGCCTCTCGTTGCTGGTCCGGGGAAAGCTCTCGTCCAGAGCCTCGAAATAAACCCTAAACCATCTCAAACATTCTTCAAAGCCTTTCATAAACTCGAGCCCATCAACTCCAACGTCAAGATCAGCTTCTTCTTCAACCACGGTCACTATCCTCGGCTGCAATCCTCTGAAAGAGGACACCAGATAATCTCGGCGGTTACCAATGGGTGTGATTGAATGCAAGGTGCCTACACAGTTGATAGCTAGGGCTTCGTCGTCTTTGACGTCCAACTCCTCTAGGTTTAAGTCTGAGAGATCACCAGCATGGTGGACAACATTGAATTTGAATGGCACGCCCATAAGCCTAGCGAACTTTTCCATTCTGCTACCAATCTCTTTCATTACCTTTTGCACTGCGGACATACCTCCAGAACCACTGGACTTTGTGGCGACCACGGTGGTGAGCCGGAGATGTGGAGTTTCGTCGCTGCGGGTTGCAAGGGACTCGAGTAAAGTAGGCCACTGGGTACAGTATGTGTTGCTAAAGTCAACTATATGTAGCTTCGGCTCACCATCAAGGGCTTCCATGATTGCACCATTACACGCCACATGTCCAAACGTAGTCCACGGGCTCACCTCTTGAAACCTCAAGAGCATTTTTCTGGTTGATTCGAAGGAGCAATTCTTGTCTGATGCGGAAGCAAGTGTGCGGTAACATCGCTCACCGGAGTCTGTCATGCGGCTAAACAAGGCCTGGAGGAAGTGAGCAGCGAGCTTTTGATCGATGTCGCCGTAAGGAGAGCTGAGCTCGTTGAGCATCCACATGAGTTGTTGGACACGGGTGCTGTTCTTGTCTGCGATGGCTCGTGCGGCTTCGAGGAGTACATCGGGTGCCCACTTGCCGGAGAATTCGAAGTTAAAATCACGGGCGGGGGAGAGAGAAAATTCGGTGGGGTTACTGCTTATGTTTGTGGCGGTGGTATTAGTGGTGGTGATGGAAGGTTGGGGTTGATAGGGATAGTAGTGCTTCGAAGAAGACGAGGAGAAGTCTTCTTCATCCATGAAAAAGTTGAAGCATTCTTCGTCTTGATCTTGTTGGTAGGAATGGTTTTGTCTGGAGGATCGAGAGCTGCTGGAGGTTCTAGTACTGGAGTTGTAAGATTGATCAGATTGAAGACTCACTAGCCTAAACAAGGTATCCATTTAACAAACCCACAGAGATCCACATTAATAAACTGTGAGTACGTGATCTGTTTGGTCTTTGGATATTGGAAGGGAGATGGGTTGCTTGAGTTTTTAACAACTAGGGGAATTGGGATAGAGAATGATTAAAGGAGGAATCTTGAAGTTGGAATTTAGCCTAGGTTTAACTCCAAAACATAATTAGGGGGGAATCGAGTTAGATTTTGCCTACTTTTGGGGTAATCGATGAGGAATGAATAATGGGGTTGGCCGGGTTACATTTATAGCTTAGGTTATTATAATTTATGGGTTAGAATATTAAATTCTAGCTAGGATGGGATATATTGACTGCAATAGGGCCTTAATCCGTTAAAAAAAAAAAAAATGGAAAGTAGCGTGGACTGGCTGGTGTTATAGAATTAGAATTGTCTGACAAAAAGATGAAAAAAGATAACAAGGCCGATATCATCAGCAAATGGGTTAGTGGATTAGCTTTTCAATTCTTGGAGAGAGAGAGATATGCTAGTTTTTTGAGTGGGAGCAGGCGTGCCGACTGCGTTTTGGGAGAAAGAGAGAGAGACATGAGTACTAAAGCTGCCGGCGTGCATCGTCATCATTAAACCCACCCATCACCACCCCAAGCACAGCCCCACTTATATTCCTTGGACCTTGCCTCCTAATCCCTGCCCTCCGAACACTGCCAAAATTCCCCCATACTTTTCCCCTCCTTTTTTTTACTACTATTAATACTATACCCATACATGAAATTCTCATATAATATTATTTTATCCAAATACCGAAATGTGCTTTCCCCAAAATCTAGGGCATGCTTTTGACCTTTTTCCCTACTCCCGTATGTTAGTTTAGTTTATTAGCGCACTACGTATATACGGTAATCTCTCACCCCCCACCAACCCCACCCAAGGTTAAACATTTCTGATCTAAATAGCCCAAACATGCGCGCATGGCTAGCTCTCTCTCCTCCATTTCACATCTAAATCTCCTCATGATCTTCCTACCAAGATGCATATATGGTTCCCTACCTATATTTTGCCCCAACCCCAATTTGAATTTTCATTTATATCTAGTTCGATACATATCATCATGATGATCAAGCCCGGCCGCGGGTACGTACTCTTCATTCCATACAATATAGTAAACCAATATCATCAACCGGCCAATATTCGATACTGATCATCAATAATCTTGCGGCAAGCTTGGAATGTACTCGATCGATGGTTGAAATCAAAGCAAACGAATTTCTTGCAACAATAATGTTTTACCTTACCAAATGGTTTGGCATGGGATGGTTTTCGTACGCACTAAAAGCTATAGCTTTAATAGAATTAACATATATAGCTAGCAAATTATACGAGAACGTAGCTTTATTATTATTATATATTTATTGATCTGTCGAGTGCGTTGGATATACAACAAATATGTTCGTTGGAATTTTGTAGATTTCTTCTAAGCTAGCTCTTGGTTTTCTTCTTTCAATCATTAGGAAAATCCCATGTTTATGCTTTTTTTTGTCCCCTGTTGAGAAGTTGGTTCGAGGTGTTTTTTCTCGGAAGCCATCATTGCAGACAGATGAAGCACAGAGGTTATTGCTCATCTTTCAATCCAAGTAGACCGACCCAACAGTCATATGGCTGTTGCCCCGTGAAGGGCAGTTTGGTGACTTTGGTCACTCAAGTACTTCATCGGAAGAATATATCGTACGTATTATTATCTGAAGAGTTATATATTCCCCAGAGGAAACTCCACTTGCAAAACTACACACATATATACAAAGATGGATACTAATTTATGAGACGGATCATTCAAATTCGTTATTAAACAACAAATAGTTTTTGTGATGTGACATGACTTGCTGAAACGAAAGAAATATATAAGACAAATATATACATCCATGGACTGAATTTATAAGGATGCATGCATGTATATATATGCATCATGCATGGCTTTGATCTATATAGGCTCACATCGTTACAGCTTACTTACATTAATATCTCGTTGACCAGTACGTATTAATTAGTACCATACATACAACGAATGTAGATAGATGAAATGCATGCCACACTGTCTCTATATATTAATCCTAGCTAATACAAAGTTTGTTTCTAAAATAATTACAGACCGATCGACGTTGGATATCGATTCTTTGGTGCGTGGTGGCCAGGTCGATTTTTTGCAGTAGTTTCTTCCTCATATTTATGTTGGCTTAATGGAAGTCTTATAACGTACAAGATCGAGAAAGATAGCAAATTAATCGGGAGATCACTTACTTATTTTCTTTTATCAATTAATTTGTTGATCATAAGTCCCGATCGACCAATTTATTATATATGATGATGAATAGATAAAAATAAGCACCTAGCTAGCTAGCATATATATATATATATACATATATATAATATATTTATAGCCTGGTCAGTGCATGCTGACCTGCACAAATTTAATTATCATGTACGTATATACTTACTTGGGTGGAACATGTCCACGCGTTTGCCGGTTAACTAGCTAGAAGATCGAGTTTTAATTAGTTAATTAATTAAAAAAAACAGTCCTCCGGACTAGTTTTTCAGCAGGTTAATTAAATATTATTTGTCTTTCTCAATTATTATATATATGGAATTAATCAAAGAGTTATATATTGGCGTAATCAGTGGCTAGATATATGGAACATATTATTTTATAATAAAATCATGACCTTCGATCGTATTTATAATTAAAATCATTACAATTACTAAATACAAATAATGATTATGAACTCATGCAAAGAAATTAGGGTTTTACAATTAATGTGATAAATCCCTTTAATTAATCAACCAATGCGATAAGATACGAGAAGATGATATATATAGACATTCATGAATTTACAATTATGTGATCAGGCCTTTACACTTTCAAAATTTATGAGTTGAGAGAAGATGATCATGTGTCTTCACAAGATCAGCAAATTAAACCCCATGCCATGGCTTCAACGTTATGTATCAACAAAACTCTAAAACTTCCAACTTGGAGCTCGGATTAAGCATATATAGTTGTAACAAATAAGATCTTCTTTACTTACT
This sequence comes from Pterocarya stenoptera, assembly GCA_003123785.1. Classification (NCBI taxonomy): domain Eukaryota; kingdom Viridiplantae; phylum Streptophyta; class Magnoliopsida; order Fagales; family Juglandaceae; genus Pterocarya; species Pterocarya stenoptera. The sequence goes on along the minus strand of QEOT01000148.1, from coordinate 24,378 downwards.
CAAAATCTCTCCAATTTTTGTCATATTTCAACAGCATCCTCTCCAATATGATTCTTTTATACAACATCCAATCATTATCAATAAAAAAAGTTGTTTTGCACATATAGTAAGATTTTGCATCAATGTCCACATGTCAATGGTGATGTACATATTATAACTGGATGCCATGAATATCTCCCTTAACTTGTCATTTTCTGACAAACACATATTCATCCAATCTCGCACATGAATAGTAATACGAGAAGGGATTGGAAATCTAGGCTCAACTACGGCTATAAAATCTTTACAACCTTATCATTCTACAAATCTAAACGGTAGCTAATCCAAAATTATCATCTTAACTACTGCCAATCTTATTTTCTTCTCATTACACTTGACAAATCCAACACTAGGAGTGACACAACTTGTGAACCCAGTATGAACACGATACGAAATTAATGGATTTGAGTTTGATATAAATGAGTTTGAGTTAAAACGAGTTAATCTGTTAAGACACGATTAATAAATGGTTGAATAACGGGTCAACTCGCTTAACCCAAAATCAACCCGTAATAAACTGTTTAAATTTTATTTCAAAATTATAATTTTATTATTGTCAATTGTAATATTGATATTTATCAATATGCTTATATTTTCATTATTGAAATTGTAATTCTGGATCCATGTTCATATTTGTTATTGTAGGGTTTGTAATATTGATTTTATTATAAATTAAAATTTGAAGAATATTGATATTTTTTTGTTAGTAGGTAGTCATATTGATTTTTATAGATATTATGACTACTAATAAATATAGATTTTAATTTTTATATGAAATTATGTCAATCATGTTAAATGGGTTATACGTGTTAGTTCAACACATTCACACGAAACAGGTTGAAATGAATCGTGTCATGTTGACCTATTTCTAATTAATTATTAAATGGGTCAAAACGGGTTACATGACACAACCCGTTACTTAAATGAGTCGGATTAGAGTTTGAAAGTTTAACATGTTTAGCTTATATCGAGTCCGGATTGACCCATAAAGTCGAATGTCCATGACTTGACACGACATGACACGAACTCCACCCGCAAACATGAATTGCCATCCCTATCCAACACTAGGACTGCTAGTTGTACCATCCACCCCATCCTTCTTCCTAGCTCCGATCGTTCTTGATCGGGATTATCCTTTCTAATCCCATTAGTAAAAAAAACTTTATATCTGTCATTATGGTGCTTCAAAGATAAAGTACCTCGTTTTTTAGAACATAATAAAACCTTACCATAATATTTGAATGCTTCTTTGTGCTCGTTGAGATCCTTGTCCTCAATCCTAATAAAATGTTGTCATACATTTGATCTACCCCTGAGATCTTTTGATAGGAGGGTGAACACGAGGACTAATTGAAGGCAAAGAGCTATCCAAATGCATCACATCGGGGATTGCTTCAGACACCGACGAAGGTATAGTAGCAATTGGTTCTATAAGGCTCAACTACAGTTTGAGATAAAGCAAGTATCGGTAATCACGCATACATACATGTGTCAACATATATAATATTAAATATCTTTATTTTTTTTAATTAAATGTAGTGTGTTAACACAAGAATCAGAGAGACCTAAAGAGAGACCTGAGTGTTGTTGAGTAAAGCAAGTCAAAACCAGTCATTTGCAAGGGGAAGATGTGAAGAGGAGTTCACTCATAAGATCAAATCTGATTGCAAAAATGCCATGGTCTAGAGATTTATTGGAAGCCCAAAAATGAATGATACCAAAAACCCTTAAAATACAAATGCGAGAAAATATTTAAAACACAACAAATTAGGATGACTACTTGTACACTAAACAGTATGTTGTGTGTGTGTCAATGCTATAATGTACCAGTCTACTATGGTTTTAAGGAAAAAAATATAGTTTCTTCTTTATTGGTAAGCTCTACACAAACCTAAAGGGTTTTGAACACATGACCACACCCTTTGCCCAATACAATGACTGGAGGAGGTGACATTTGAGCAACAACTCATTGGCTATACAACAAGTATAATTTCGATTAGAGAAAATAGAAGTTCAAATGATGCATCAGAAAATTGGTCTATAAGCAACTAGTAGCTCTTTATTTTATTCTCAAAATATTCAAAGTTATGTTTTCTAGGGGCACATAGAATGAATGGGTGTCAAACTTGTGTTCTCGCATTTCAAGTTTAAACTGGTACGTAGCTCTTTATTTTATTCTTAAGAGTGCATAATTTTACGTTTCTGAACATACATAAGTACTTAAATGTGCATAAGTGCATGATGAATCTAAAGACAATTTCAATAAAAAAGAAAAACATAAATGCTCACAAAATTGTAAGGGCTTTAAAAAAAGCACGAGCTAGTGCCACACGTTGTTTTTCACCGCCACTTAACTCATGTAAATAAAAGCCACCCAATCAATGACCATTCAAGCATTAGCCGAAAGCTCTACAAACATTGCAATTACTTGGTAAGAATAAGTTAATGATAATTTTTAAAATTATCTAATGTTGTTCAAAATTGCATAATAGTGTACTGTAGGGATCTTTTACCCAACTATGTACATGATCAAATATGTGACACTTCCATATAACTTAAAGTGATCATAAAGAAGGTTCAAAGCAGTACTCGGATTGATTTGTTATTAGGATGATTGAATTGCTTTCTTTAAAGACCAAAATTTATTCTGCATGCATCACTTGTGTTTTGCAAGAACATGGTGATCAATATGCACTTACTTGAGTTTCGTGGTTAACAAGACTCTAGTATGTTGTGTCTCACTTTCCATTTTTCACAACAACAACCCATTTTCTATTCTAATGTAGACAAAATGAAATAAATAATTTTTTTTTTAATCCATATTCGCTTTTGCTTTATTTTCTTACAAACCAAGCAAAAAACTCAAAACGAATCATTTCTTTATACCTACTCATAAACTAGACAATCGAGAAAACAAGTATGATGACTCTTATACCAAGATGCAACGTAAATAATTCCAACACTCATAAACTTCAATAAACACAATGGCTCAACAATCACCCTACAAAAATGCTAAAACGAAAACCTCCAGAAATCTCCAAACCCAACAACCACCATACAAACCTTAACCTTAACAGTTCAAATCATCCTTACCTTTAGTCAGAGAGAGAGAGAAAGAGATGTAGAAAGAGCGAGCGAGAGGGAGAGAGATGTAGGACTACAAGAGAGAGAGGGTCGAGAGAGCTAAGAGACAATGAGATAGAGATAGAACCTTAGAGTGTGGGAGCTAGGAGTTTGAGAGAGTGAGGGAGCTGCGAGAGTTGAGACTAAGAGTGAGGGAGTTAATAGGTTGAGAGTGAAGATGGGACTGGATTTTGGAAGGTTGGAAGCCAAATTCAACAAAAATGGTAAAACGACATCGTTTAAAATTGGGTAAAAGATATTTTGATTATCATGTTTGAGTAATTTCTTGACCCAACCTTACCCATATAAAAAATGAATAAGAAATGTTTTATTTTCAACCTATTTTGTTTCGGGTCAGGTTAGAGTTGGGTATGCAGTTTAAATGTGTGTCCTTAGTGGAGATCAGTTGGACAAATAGGTAAACAGTTAATTTGGCATTAAGGACATTAATATTCTTGAAAGGGGACTCTTTATATACTATGGATTCACTTAGTTTATCTCTAACTCATTCCAAACCAAATTAACCCTTTAATTTAGATCATATGAAAGATCTATTGGTGAGTCTTAATGTATAGTTAGGTAGTGATGCATGTTGGAAGATAAGGAAATTAATATTGTAACTCATGAGTTAGCTAGCTCAGCATGTTCAGATTTATGGATGATCGATGTGGAGATTTAATTATATTATGAACTCGATGATATTTTGCAATATGTAATAGTCAATCTTTGCATTTGCATTTTGATCCTGACAACATTTTAGAAATATTTTTATTGTAAAGAAAATCATTTACCATCTTCCTATGCAAGCTGCTTTATGTGTAAATTAAGGTTGAGTTTTTTATTTTATTTTCTTTATGTCAAGAGGAGGTGCCCATGGATAATGCCACTATTCTCTAATTTAGAATTTTTAACATGTTGAGTGACACACTTCTTACACCAATGATAAGAAAATATTTGATTTAATTTTCTTATGAGTAAGATCTTTTCATGTCAACACTATAAAATATGCATCCTACATATTGAAATATAAGTATAAAGACTATTTATGTTTTTCCTTCATAAAATGGATTCATCAAATTCTTTTGTTTTCTTGTTTCTTGAAAATGTGGGCCGGTGAGAGTATAAGCCTGGTCCAAGATACATGGGCGGATAAGAAAGAACCCAGCTTAATAACATTATAAATTTGGGCCCCCAACAAAGCTCAAACACAGTCGCCCACTCGGTAGCTGGAACAAAACCCTACCCTTATACGGCGCCGTTCCTATCAACACCATTTTCTCTATCTATAACTGCGCATCCATAAACCCTAGCCTCTCTGACTCCCCCATTTTGCCCTGCCGTTTCCTCACATAGAGAGAGAGAGAGAGAAGATGAAGTACAATCCTAGAGTCTCCAGCTCTCGTCGCAAGAGTAGGAAGGCCCACTTCACGGCGCCATTGAGCGTGAGGTGCGTGCTGATGAGCGCCCCACTCTTGAACGACCTGAGGAGCAAGTACAACGTCTAGTCGATGCCAGTGCGCAAGGACGACGAGATCCAGGTCGTGCGCAGAACCTTCAAGGGCAGCGAGGGAAAGGTGGTCCAAGTGTACCGCCGGAAGTGGGTCATCCACATCGAGCGGATCACCCGTGAGAAGGTGAACGGCTCCACTATCAACGTCGACATTAACCCCTCCAAGCTGGTTATCACTAAACTCCATCTTAACAAGGACCGCAAGTCCCTTCTCAATCGTAAGGCCAAGGGTTGCTCCGCTGCTGATAAGGACAAGGGTTCCACGTTCACTGCTGAGGATATCATGCAGGCCGTCGATTAATTCAATAAATCGGTGAAACATTTTTTTGGGCTACAAATTTATGTTTTTCTTCTATGTTTATTTATATCGTTTTAGCTAGGTTGTTTTGTTGTCGATGGGGTTACTAAGAGGAAAAGTAGTTGTTACATTTAGTATGCTTTTAACTGTTGTGTTGGATCTGGATATTTAGGTCTCTCAGTGACCTGGATTTTGAGATGTTTTATCGATCAATGCGATATTTCTGGGTTTCTACTGATAATGTTCTTTTTTTGTGTTGCAATGTTTCCGTGGGTTTGGTGCTTCCGTTATAGCGCGAAGTCAATTGATCTTAACCATATGGCTTATGATTATGATGCTTTGGTTGGTTATATGTGATTTCGGGACGGATATTTCTCTAAATTTTTGAATTTCTTGTGTTTATCGATGTGCATTGGGATTTGATTTCGTTTATCAATGGGTGCACTGGGCATGCGATGGCTTTGTGTATTTTTCTTTTGGAGTTGATGTTTGAGAGACATTGGTTTTAGTTTAAATTCATGAGGGCTATTTGTACCTTAATTGGTGATGTATTATCTGATATGATACTTGGTTAGATGCTTTTGTTGGTTTTATTTACCATGTACCTTGTTGATTTTTAAGTTTGCAATGACTTTTTTGTATTCTCAACCAAGGTTTGTCGTGTGCTGTCTGGCTGGTTAATAGATATTGAATCTTTTGGTTGTTCTATCTGATATCTCTTGAATCTTCTGTTAGTGACAATTCTGAAACTTGTTTTGGTTAGATTGTCGATTCATGATATCAGTAAATTTAGGCCGTTAAATAGATGAAGGGACATTATCAAACAAGATTATTCTTGCATTGTTAGGTCTTGCTCCCTTTTTTAAATCACATGATAAATCAGTAATGTATATATCTTATTATGGCATTATTCTTCATCATGTGCGTGTTGTACTTTGTGGGAAAAACCATATTTATAAAGGTGTGGTTGATGAAGCATGGTCAATATTGGTAAATGTAAGGACAAAGGTGTGGGAAAGAATCAGTAATGTATATATGTAAACCAGTAATATAATGAGTCATGCTACATATAATGGTGGAGTGCCCAAGCGCCGTGCAATCATTTTGAAAAAGAGTAAGTCCATTATTAAATTTTTTTTTTCATATAGGTGTCGTATTTATTTGTTTTTCTCAAAATGATTGTACAGCGCTTACGCACTTACAACTGTAACTATCGTTTCTCTAATATAATTTATTATAAGTGATTTAAATCACCTATAATAAATCGGTAATGCATATATGTTTTTTTATGCTTGCTATGGCATGATTCTTCCTCATGTGCGTGTTGTACTTTGTGGGAAAAAATCCTGTTTATAAAGGTGTGGTTGATGCAGCCTGGTCAATATTGGTAAAAGTGGTGCTGTTAAGCACAAAGTGCCAAGGTCAACATGCTTCACTTACTATAAGTGAAGCACATTTACAAAAGTGTGCCTTAAGAGCGTATCTTTTTATGATCTATAGTGTAAAAACTCCTTTTTGTAGATTTTATGAAAAAATATTAAATATATGTTTTAACTGTTTGCTTAGACTACTAATATATTTGAAGTGGATGAGACATGACAAGGATTAGAAGTCTTTTGTTGACAATGATGATGGTCCTATTCATAATGATGAGGATGATTATATACTTCAAGTTTGCATTGTATTGCTTATGTTAGCATAGAACTCAATTCCGACAGTCCTTGTGCTTCTTTGTTCACTGCCTTCTGGGATCTACCTACAATCCTTGTGCTTCTTGGTTCATTACCTTTCAGATATATTCTTACTCTATCATGTACTTTGTTTTAATTATGGATATTAAATATCATGGTTGTATATGTTTTGTAAAACACAAGAGAATTGTATAATGTTTTTGTTTAAATTTCATATAGTTAGTCCATATCTTGATTATCGTGTTGCACAATAATTCATCAAATGAAGATAATTACCAAAAGATACCATTATTTTGTTTTTTAAAAAATCTTATCCTATTGTATCTTATGAATATATTGTTATTATACATTATTCTTTTAAAAGAAAATGTCCTCTTTACTTCAATCAGTCGTGTGCTTATGCTTTGTGTCATGTGCCCAAGTTTCTAGGTGAGTTTTGCACTTAAGTGCGCTTGGCGGCATCAATGAGTAATATTATCTAATAGAATTCTTTCTTAATATGGATTTAAGTTGTCTGTGTTTAATTTTCAATATTTCTACAACCTTGTTTGTTCCATGGTTATTATTAGGTATTTTTTTTTTGAGGCCCTAACAGACAAGTTTGTGGCTTATAGATGTTCTTTTCAATATTTGTTTACATTTATTCAAAATATGGATACTTTTGCATTTCAGTATCCTGTGCAGTTGGTTATTGGTCTTACTGCTGTTAAAGAAACTGTGTTTTGCAGTGATATGTTATGTGTGGTCCATCCTTCATGTTTGTTTTTTAATCTTACTTAGTGGTAGAACTTTTTGCTGATGGCATAGCAATTCATGATCATCCAATACATGTTAGATGACATGATTCAAAACTTCATTAGGATGTCGTGTTTATAAAGAGTACTAGTAGGTCACGTGCAAGTATCCAGCTCGTCTTACAAAGATTATTTGAAATTTGAAGAAAAATAAAACAAAAAGTGATGTCTTCAAAACACCATGGGAGGTAAGTGCTCAAATTCAGGGACGACCAAACAATGCTCACACTCCAGTGTGAGTAAAACTGCTTGAACCCAAGGTGAGCAAGAAGCACTCTTATAGGTGTGTTCGCATCCTGAATGAGTAAGGAGTGCTTGGACCCAAGGGAGAGCAAGGAGTTCTCGCACTTCAAGATGAGCAATAACAATTCTCACACAAGGCAAGTGAAAGTGCTCTAAACCAGGGGCAAGGAAGGAGTACTATTACCCTGTGCGAGCAAAGAGTGTCTGCACCTAGGCAAGCAAAGAGCTCTTGAACCCTAGGCAAGTAACAAATGTTCAAACACTGGGATGAGTACAAATAGTTTGAATGCCTGGGTGAGTGACAACAACTCTTACATAAGGTAATCCAAAATGCTCACGCTCGAGGTGAGCATTGTGATAAAGCATGAAGGTTTGGCCAAGGGCTAAGAAAGCTTGCCCAATGGAGTGTTGAGAAAAAGGTTACATGGCCACTAAAAGTGTCAGTCCCAGGACAAAAAAAATGAAGATAGGTTGAAGAGTGAAGGTAGGATGAAAAAAATGAACCTATACTAAGTCTAAGAGAATGAAGGTAGGACAAAAAATTGAAGGTAGATTACGTACCAATAAAAAATGAAAAAAATTGAAGGTAGGTTGGAGAATGAAGGTAGGTTGGAAAATGAAGCTTGGTTGGAAAAATGAAGTTTGGACGAAAAAATGAAGGTAAAATGGAAAAATAAATTTAGGTTGAAAAATGAAGGAAGCATGAAGAGAAGAGGTAGGATTGAAAAATTAGGTAGACGGAAAAATAAACTCGATGGATATTGAAGGTAGAATGGAAAAATGAAAGTAAGACTATTAAATAAAAGGAAAAGCTGCAAATCGGTCAGGGTGTCATTTCCCCTTTTACACCCTCCACTAAAGAGCAACATGTAACATATTCATTGTACTTACGATGCGTGCGAGTTCATTCTCCCCTCTCCCTTCTCTTCCATCTTATCTCTTCTCTCTTCTCTCCCGAAACTCTCCCTTGACGCATCAAACCTCTCTCTCTGTATCTCTCAATAGATCCCATCTTCCTTCAAGAGATTCGAATCCATCTTCATCTCCATCTCTCTGGACAGATCCCATATTTCTTCAAGGGATTCGAACCCACTTTCGTCTTCGTCAAGATGGTTTTACTAGCTAAAATGTACAAGCCAAACTGTTCCAAGCGGTGAAGTGAGATGGTAACACCAAGGATGCAAGTACTTTCAAATTACAAAAGAAAACTCCAACTTTATTTCAAAATAAAAGAATATCACATTCTTTCTTGTTTTACTGTCTCTCTCCTCATCGACATGCCTTTCACTGTAGAATTGAAAACATGAGCTTTCTCCTTTCAAACCCAACTATTTCACTCCCTCTCAATCTCTGATTCTTGTTAATTCCTTTTCATTTACCTGGGTTTTGATTTAGTTGGTGACTTTTGGTGTTTTTTTTATTCATTGCGGTTGGAGAAAGGGTACGAAATATGTTGATTATCAACTTTGGACAAGTTCTTTTGCAGTCTGCAGTTCTATTTTTTCTCATTTCTAATACCCAAAAGATAGTGTATTTTTTAGAGTGTTTGGATTTGATTTTAGGCGGAAAATGGGTTGGGAGTTGGGGTGCATGGGACGACGATGGGTGTGTGGGGACGATAGAGTGAAGATTGAATTTTGGGTGTGAGGGGGAGGGAGGACAACAGATTCATTGCATGCAGCTCCATGTTTAATTTTGATAGAGTTCCTAAGTGTCTTATAAATTATTAGTGGGTGTAAAATAAAGTTTGACACCCATCCGGCTGCTAGCCGCACCCTTAAATGAAAGTAGGTTGGAAAAAGAAGATCGAAGGGAAAAATGAACTTATACAACCAAAAGAGCTCGCCTTGGAACATGCTCCTTTCATGGGCGAGCAGTCAAACAAATAATTGAAATGATCGTGCACTTAGGGGTGAGCACTTTGCTCGATGAGAGCAAAAATACTCACCACTTCTATTCTCGGGTGCCAGCATAGGGAGCTTGCACCCAGGGGTGAGCAAAGACTGCTCCAACCTAGGGGCGACCAAAGATTGCTCGAGCGTATTCGAGAAGAAGTGCTCGCATCTCGAGATGATACCCATCAGAGCGAGCAACAAGTGCTCCTCTCATGGGCAAGCATTCAAAAAATTAACTGAAGTAATGTATGCCATGTCCTCATCCTGAGGCACTTAGAAGTAAAAAGTGCTATTTGCCCAAGGTGAGCAATAATGTTTCGCACTCGTGGGTGATCGCATTACATGCTCAGGAATCTAAAAAGATGTTTGTGTGAGCTTGCGCAAATCATATCAGCTCCACTAGATTTAATGCTTACATGGGAGCTCGGCTCTCGAGCATGTAAAGCATATTCAATCTTCATAAGTATACGACCTCCAATGAAATTAGTTGAATTACATTGAGAGCTCGGCTCTTGAGCATATAAAGCTTTCTAGATCGCCAATAGTATCTAATCAAATCCACAATAGAAATTCCAACTAGAAATCTCTATCTCAAAACCACCAAGTTGACGACAGAAATATAAACCATAAATCTCCATCTTAGACCCACGTCAACAACAGGGTCTTTGGTGTGAAAGTGAAGATATTTTTCTAATTATTATTTTTTTATATTTCCATCTCTACTGTGGCGCTGCATGTCTTGCTGTGGTTAGATCCATTCATGTCGACGGGGTCGTCCATCTTTGTCGTGTCTTGTGCCATGGTTGACGAACAAACATGTCTCTACAGTTTCTTTAGAAAAGAAGTTTGAAATAGAAGGAGAAGAAAAAGGACATAAGAATGAAGATCACAAGAACATGGTATGGGAAGTGCGAGAGAAGATGAGATGAAGCTGGTTCTAGAGATTTTTGGTTGTTGATTGAGCTGCATAATTGCATATTTTATCTATTTAAAACCAATAATTTTTAATTGTTTTATTATTTTATCATTGGTTTTAGATGGATAAATTGATTAAGAGACATAAATCCAAGTTGTGAATTAAATTGATTAAAAGCATTGTTTATGCTTGATTTTATAACTTGTGATTTATTTGGGCAATAATAGCTGCCACAGAAAATAAAGAAAGAAAAACAATCAACAGTTGTCATTGGTTTGTTTGATTTGGATCATAATTGTTTCTGTGTTTGGGTGTAGAGAATATCTGAGATCATCTCAGATATTTTCGTATGGATGAGAATATCCCCATCCCAAGCACACAACATATTTGATCTCAATTGATGCGATCCACCACTTTTTCATCTTCCCATAAAAAGTTAAACATATCTCAACTTACTTCATATATCCAAACTCACTTATTCATTTTTTCAATGGGATCCATACTCTTACACAAAACTCACTCAAACATTTTCTCATAGATATTCTGAGATATTCTTAGCATCCAAATGGGCTTATGAATTCGATTTGTTATAGGGGTATTTTAGTTGGTTTGGATATGTGGCAGGGGCACCTTTGTCAAATCACCATATGTAACAAGGGCATTTCAGTCCAACATAGTATCTGTAGAGGCATATTTTGATCCAAGTCACTGCATGAATTTTTACTAGATAAGGTCTAAATTCAAAGTTTTATAATAAATAGATAGTCTGAATTCAATGTTTAGTCTTATTTGGCAGATAAAAGCATGGAAACGAGGGGTGAGTTTCCCACTAAACATTTCTTGTCAAATATTTGTTGAAAAAACTACTTGGGTGCGGTCTTTTTATATTTCCCGATCTTGTGCACCTGGCTGTTGCCTGTTATTGTCTTGAACTCCTGGCATTTTTAAACATATCAAGCAGTTTGAGTCAGCGACGCACTCAACCTGGATGGTACCCTTTTTAGACGTGTGCAACGTCAAGAACAATAATCTTCGTTTTAAAATTTCCATGATTCCCTCTGACTACACTCAAGTCCTTCGATCGCTACTTCGTATGGATTCAAAATGGCTGGCAGGTACCTTGAAGTAGTATAGTTTTGGAACCCCACACGTAAAGCACAATTGTATCGAGGACATGGGCATGTGTAGCACAAGATAACCGATATACCACCTATTTCTTTACAAAACATCCACCCTCACTTGAGCCAATCATCCGCGCCCCTGAATGTGTGGCTACAGTGAATGCAAAGATGCGGCATTGGGAGCTTGAGGATTGGGGAATTGGTATAGATGTGGGTATGTTTGAGATCCGACACCTCGTTAGTCTACACATATTTGGAAGCATTTTGATCTTTGTTGTCACGCTTAAGTACCTTCAATTAGCCATCCTAGTGAGAAATGTCTCTAAAAGTATACCTGTTACCCCAAAATAACCCCGGTAATTCTACTGAAAACTTTGAGTTGATGCGTTTGATGGTTCCCCTTCAAAAACTAGGAACTGAGGGGGGTGTGGGTGGAGTTCCTACATTTGGCAGGCTCTCACACTCACACGGTATATTTAGATCGCATGTTACCTGTAAGGTTCTCTTGCCTTTTAGCGAAGTTTTGGCCCTCCGGATCCATTGTACCCAAGTATGATCATAAGCTCGGCACCTTTATATCTTCCGTCTTGTTTCCGGTTTGGGTTATGTTTAACCACCCAGTCCTTTTAAGAAAATAAATTTAGCTAGCACGCAATACTATAGACGACGGGTAATTTTGACATTTAGAAGGAAAATATGGCGATTGAAAGCAAACTCAAAATCTGTGTTAATAAATAGTAGAGATGATCATACCACCAAGGACCAGCAATCAACCAAATCCATGAAATGATAGGTTCTGAAACTCGCGAACGTCAAAATGCCTGTATCGGACAGGACTGTGAGTGTGGACAGAATAGCAAGCAATTCTGACTCAGAAACAGAGACCAAGCATCAAAACAATTGATCCACAATGATGGAGAATCTGAAACAACTATATTATCCACGGAACTTATTATTCTGCTCTTCCTTGTATTCGTCACCCCCAAAAAAAATCATAGAAAAAATTATATGTTCCACGAAACCTTCAGGGCTTCAGAGCAATAGCCAACCCAAACCGCGGATTTTTATCTAAGTTTTTGGTATTGACTTCCCCAGATATTGTCAGCACTGACTTGGGTATGACCTCATGCTGTAAAAGAGCCCCGAGTCTCCCATGGTTGTTGAGCTTTGCTTTCACTACCGTCAGGTGATCAACCGCATATGACCCTCCAACTGTGAAAGTGTTTTCATTAGTAGAGAACCTTCTTGTTATCTCTCCAGCAGCAGCACTCTTGTTATATTGATCCAGGTGATGCACATATGATGCTCTCATAGTGTCTCCCTTGTCACCCCTGAGAAAAAGAGATACAGCATATATAATCAAATAAAGTTGTTAAAGTTAATGCAATTATGATATCTGTAAGGAGAAATGGCGGCTCGTGTTGATGGGTAAGAAAGCTTACAATGTTATTGCAGCAGAGGAATCTGGTTTTGTCATGCTAATGCCAGCGGTGTACTTTGTAAAATTACCAGAGGTAGCATCATAACCTGCCTCTGCACCAAAAGCAATGCTTGGGGTACCAATGGTGGTTGAAACATCAATGAAAGGGGATTGGTTCAAGCCAAAAGCAGTTGTGAAGGTTGCATGGTTGTGGAAGTATTGCACCTCGAACTGCCAAAGTTGATAAAAAGTACAAATTTGAACAAACATCCACGTTAAGGCCACAATAATCCCTTCAAGAATTTCCGAGCATAAATGGAGTAGATTCATACCTTGCCAGAGTTATAATCAGGCAGTTTAAATGAAGCAATAGTCTTTGTAGATGGCAGAATCTCAGTGAAGGCAAGAGTTGTTGAAATCTGCCAAGCAGATAAGCGATGCAACATGCTTCAATTAACAAGTAATTTCACTGTACCAACATTTTCAGACGAAGGAAACAACCCACATTTGATTCTGTATCAACTTTGACATCAACAACTGCATTCCTGAACTTGAACTGTGCGGCCACATCCCCGGTTGAGAGTCCTCCTTTCTTTACTGCCGTTGATGTGAGCGCCTGAAAAAGGAGGAAAGAATAGAATGAAAAAACAAAGAGCAATAAGGATGCTCCCCATAAATAATAAATTCACAAAACAAATGACATCAAAAAAGGAATAACTATAACAATCCCCACCAAATGACATTCCAAAGCAAGCATAAACAAACACTTAGAAATTTAAAATTATGAAACAAACAGCTTGTTCTAACTTAATGATTGGCAAATAATTTATAGGTGAATCAGATAGAATTCACTTCTTAAATAAAAGTGTGACTGATAAAACTAGTGCAATTTCACAGTTTTCTTTCTTCTGTTTTGTTTTTGTTTTTGTTTTTTTTTTTTTGTCTTTTTGTTGCAACGGTACCTATAATTTTTAATGCACAAAGTATAGGACTGTTAGCTGCTCCATTTGAACGATAAACCTTCAATAAGACAAACACTACTACTGTAGGCTCCATGCATATAACAAAATTGAAGTTGCTTGATCTTAAAAATATATCTTTGACCTTTGAGCATGAATCCACACCACTCCCCCGTTATAAAGGAGGAGAAAATGCGCAAAACTTCTTTTATTCTACACAACATCCTAAACTCAAAAGAAGCTTAGGTGCAAAAGACACTAATAACCTCAGTGGCAGTTCCACATCTCAACTTGTTTAGGGAAAAATAAGATGTTTAGGGAAAAATAAGATAATCAGCAGAATTGATAATGAGAATAATTCGCAACACATAATAGAAATTGCAAAAAAAATACTCACAGATGGCAGATACAACTGAAGCCAACTTAATGATATCCTAATGTTAACAAAAAATAAAGTGGGGGAAGTTCTAAAGTAAATTAAATACCACACATACTCTGAATGCAAGGTTGATGGAGTTTCATGAAGCAGCCAAGCAAAATCATACCAGTTATGAGTAATGTTAGGTACAAGCCTTAAGTGGACAAGGCTTGTGCAAGCCCTTTGTAAAAAAGTGGGCTCCACCAGAATAAAGTGATTTTTATATATTTTTTTCATGGTGAGGTCTACTTTTTTTAGACAGGCATGCTCGAGGCTCGTATATTGGAGCTCGTACAAATCACTACTCCAAGATTTAATTTAAAACTGAAAGTCCCATGGTCTGTTTGCACCAATCAAAACCCGTTTCATCATTCGACTCTATCTAGGTTCACAGGGTTCAGTACTGCATGGGTGCGTTTGCAATTTAAGAATAAAAACTTACTGATACACAACACATAAACACAGCAACAACCAATTATTTCTAAACCGTTCAAAAACTTAAAACACCCAAATAGAACATTAGCGCATATGGCTTCACATGTAGTTAAATGATCTTATGAATTTTGCCAAATTAAAGAAGCTGTTTTTTTTTTTTTTATAAGTCCAAACTAAAGCAGCTGTTATAAATGAATTCAAATGGAATCCAAATTCAGCAATCAAGAAGATAATCCAAAAAACCCCAATTAACGATCTAATCTGCGTTTTCCTTGCTAACATACAAACAAATATACTGATAAGAAAAACATCCATACAAATGTAATTTAGGAGGAGAAACGAAGCAAGATCCCGTACCACTCCGGCATCGCTGTAGGTGGAGACAGTGAATTTCTGATCGGAGTTGTAGTCCTTCGTTAGAAGATCTATGAAGTAAGCAGCATCGAACGGTAATAGATGCTAAACAACAAAGAAATGTACGGCGGAGCGGAGTAAGATTAGATTCTCGAAGAGTGCATGAGATGATTTACCTTGGGCTTTCTTGCCAATGCCCGAGAAGAGTCCCGGTCCCTTGCTCATCTTAGCGCGGAGAGAGAGAGAGAGAGATATGAAATTATGAATAATAATTAGATTATAAATATTCATAATTAGATTATTAATTAGATTATGAATAGAATTAGATTATAAATATTTTGATTAGGATTAAATACCTAATAATTTTATAGGATCTATATCTTATATTTAAAGCTCTTACAACTTTGTTTCATATTTATCCTAGGGTTAAACTATGGATAAGCCGCACGCACTACACACCCTTACGTGACAAGTTTTTTCTTTTTTTTTTTTTTAAAAAAAAAACAAAACGTGTGTTTTGTTACTTGTGAAAAGCTGGGTGTGGGATGTGTGTGTTGATCAACCGACGGATGCAAAGAATTTTTCTTATCCTTGATTATAACCAAACCCAATCATTGATCAGCCACTACTCTAAAAGACTAAATCATGAATCACAATTAAAATGATTTCACATTTCAACAATTGTGAGTTTCAAAAACTATATATATATATATTATATTTGGCTTTCTTACTATTATTTATTGACGAAATAATTTCTTATCATTACACATGCTAATGCCAAACTTCTTAATTGTACTGATAATATTACCATGATTGTAATTATCATAATATATATATATACTCTGTTTTAGTAAGTAATATTGGGTATGGCAGTGGGGTGTTAATATTGACTATTGGGATCATGAACAACCAGCTACTCTTTTACATGAATTTGTTTTGTTGGTTTTTTCTTTATTGTTCATTTTCTTCTATTATGAATCAAATTAATAACTTTTCAATGAGCTTTGGAAGCCATTGACAAAAATGATAAACCGCACTTCATATTCGAAAGTTTGTCTGTTTGTCTTCCAAATTAAGAAGTTTGTGATAGTTGGGTTATATATTGCAAACTTTGAAATGGTAGTTGGCATCTTTCTCCATGGATCTTTGGGACAAGGATTCGATCCACGTAATCACGAAATAAATTTCTAATAATAAAAAGGTTTTAACTTATATTTAAGTAACATAATGCAGGAGAATTTGGATATGATGACATTGAGTTGATAGATTTAAAGTGTTAAGAGTACCTTGAGAAAGCATATCAATACAAATATGACAAGTTAAGGTGAAGATTCTAGGAATTGAGACGATATTATACACGCGTTAATATTTTGGTCATAACTTTAGCTATGAATATTGGAATCGTGCATATGACTCCAATTTGAAGAGTTCTTTTCGATGCGCGCGTTATGGTAACCACGCTATGCCTAGTAGTCCTTACTTTGACCCCTAAATCAGCTGTTTTCCTCTTCGAATTGTCAATTTAAGTTATTTTGTTCTTTTTATGGTTATATTTTCCTATCACTTTTAGATATGATCCTCTTCGAATCGTTTTTCTTAACTATTTGAACTCGGCTTGTGGGTTTTAAAATCAGTTTTCGACTTTTATGAATAAACTCTATTATCAGAGTTTTCCTCTCTGGTTGCATCTTTTCTTAATCTCAATCCTTAATTTCTGTTGATTAATTAGCTGCCAAGATTTATATAAGTTTATTTCATAATGGAAAGAGATTTATGATATAGGGAAATACTAGTCTTCCCGTTGGGAGCTCCCGCTGGGGGTTCCTGCTGGGATTTTTTATATTTATTATTTTATTATTTTATTTTTTAATTAAAAAAATACTTTTTAATAATGATGTGATTTTTTTTATTTTTTAAAATATTAAAAAAATATATGTAAAAAATGATAAAAAAAAAAAACACATTAGCAGGAGCTCCTACCGGGAGCTCCAGCGGTGGGTCTAGAACGACCCTTATGATATAATGTGACTCAAACAGTTACATTAGCTAATCATCACATCACACACAAAAAGAAAGTAGGCCGGGGAGGCTTGTGGCCTCAAAGTTCAATAGTGACTACTCGTAGCGCTTGTTAATAAGTTGAGCGGTGCTACTCCCACCGCTAGAAGCTACCGATCCCTCTATTGATAGTGTAAATTGATGTATTTTTTTATATATATATTTTTATATCTATTTTTTTAGTATATTTAAATATTTTTTAAAAAATAAAAAAATTTATAATATTATTAAAAAATACTTACTTATAAAAAATAAAAAATAAAAAAAATTTAAAAAGTTAGAGCAGTAAAAGTCAACAGTATAAACTAGTAGTAAGAGAAATATTTTTCTAATAAGTTTGTAGAATTGTTGGAACAAAACATATAGTGGAATTCATATAGCCTGATGAAATATGTTAAATTTAATACTTCCTCCAAGCCATCTCTCTCCAGGTGATTTCTCCACCCAACTAAAAAGCAAAAATCTTATCTTCCCCTCCCTTCCTCCGCTTTTCACAATTAGTTTTCGGTTCGAACGAGAACAACACTGAACATGAGATAAAAGTTATGGGAAACAAGTAAGGGGTACTTTATTAGGTAAAGGTAATCCTTGTAGACGAGGACATCGGATAACTTACACGGCGGTGGAGAGAGGGAGAGCTGCAGAAGAAAGACGAGCCTCTCCGATCTTCCGACGGGAAGGATGTGCGTCTGTCTCGCTTGCTGAAGAGCGCAGCTGCCCTACTTGCCATTGGGTTTTCTGAATGACGTCTCTTTACCCACCGCTTTTGATCTTTTCTTATATTTTTCTCTTTGAGGAAAAGAAAATAATTCTTGAAATTTTAACACTCATTTTTATTTGAAAAATTCTATGGGTCGACCCATTGTTTTATTTTTTTAAATATTAAGAAATATTTTCCTAATGTTTAAGAAAAAAAAATAAAAAACAAAAAATACACTTATCGGTGCAACTATGGGTCTATCTAGCATTTCTCAAATTCTATATAAAAGCCTTACACTATACATATATCTAATCATATGTGATTTATTATTTTTATCTATTTTTATAATTAAATATATCTATGTTTAAATAAAATGATAAAAATAATAAATCATTAGATATATATGTTGTATAAGATTTCAATGTATCATTTCTTATTTTATTTTAGAGAGTTACTACGTAGCCACCTCAATCTCACTTGACGTGGCGATGAGACGGGCGACCACGCTGGTTAATTAATTAAAAAAAATAAAAACAAAACAAGCATCTAGAGACCAATCATCAGACAGCTCCTTCGAAAACTGGTTCTCCAATATTTGTCAACACCTGTGATCTCTTGAGAAGTAAAAATCCAAACTTGGGAGAAGCCACCGCAGCCAAGCAATATTTGTCAACACCTGGAAATTATGGCATAATGGTATTCTAAAGAGGTTTAGCATCATTTTTCCAACTTTTTTGGCTTCTCTAATATTGCCTTTCACAAATGGAAGAATAATGCTACTTAGTGGTGGTATTTTTTTTAGAGGCACAGGTCAATTTCATTTACATGCTCAGCTTCTACCTTCTCTATTCTTTTGAGAGATTTGGTTAGCCAAAAACAAACCTCGTTTTGAGGACTCTTATAACTATCAGTCCACTATCATCTATAAGATCAATAGATGGCTTAGAGACCTTAATTCCCTTATCAAGCCCTGTACTTATACTTCATTTTCCAATGTTTCTATCATTGCTAATCTTCACATTCCCCTTTCCATCATCTAAACTAACAGATCTTTCTTTGTCAATTGGTTGCCTCCTCCTAGAGGGTCCCTTAAGCTCAATATTGACGGTGCTTCTAGAGATAATCCTAGACCCAAAGGTTGTGGGGGCATCTTTCGGTCTTATAATTGAACTATTATTGCTGGTTTTTCATGTTATTTTGGTATGAATACTAACATTGTTGCAGAATTGTCAGCTTTTAAGGATCAGACTTACTTTGTGCTACCAGCTTAGTATTCAGGACCTCATTGTGGAAACAGTTTCTCTTATTGTTATAAATTGGTTAAATAATAATTCCAAACTCCCTTGGATTTATGTCGATATTTGGGATGATATCTTTCATTTCAAGAATGTTTTTCATTTAGTATTAATCATGTTTACAGAGAAGGGAATGGTTTGGCAAACAACCTTGCTACCTTTAGAGCTCAAGGCCGCACAATTAGTTTTTCCTCAATTTTTGAGCTCCCCAAACATATGGTTGATCCTTTTGCTTTGGATCCTATGAGCCGGTATTCTTAGTTTCTGGCATTAACTTGTAATGTTTTATTTTTTTGTAATTTCTGTTGTATCCATTCAATTGTTTTTTCCAATAATATTTTTCCTAAGAGCATGATTTTGGGATTTCTATTATAACTCCATTGTTCTCTTTGTAAAACGTATTCCTCCGCTATAAGTGAAAGTTTATTAATAAAATTGAGATACCGTAAAAAAAATTTGTACAATGGGCAGCTTCCAACATGATATACTTAAGTATATCCTTCATCAAGATCCGACCATATACTGGATTTTCACATCCATAGTAGAAAGGATCCCCTAAAATTTTGTAATATTATCAAACTACTATTTCAATTCCTTCATATGATTTACAAGGAAAAAAGAAAAGAAAAAGTGGAGTAGTGCTTCACACTTTCCTGTCTCTAGCTAGGGCATTTCCACTATCGTCCATACTCCATAGTCTCTTTTATGGGAGGAAAATGAGAAAAAAGAAGATAAGGGAAAAAAAAAACAGAGAACAACTTTAAAATTTTCCTCTTTCCAAATTTTAGTGAGTTTATTAATGAACATGTGTATTCAAGAACAATGTGTGTCTTCCACTACAACAAATTCTTGTTTTTGGAAATTCAATAGATGGACAATAATATCATAAGGCAGCCAACAGAAAGCAAAAAGTTTCCTTTTCTGAAAACACTCTGCTAGGGTTTGGAATATGTTTTTTGCTCCCTAGGGTTACGTAGCCTGCATGGTGGCCGCTGGTGCTTTGCCGCCTCCGGTTGGCCAGCCTCAATCATTTGCCGACGTAATATTTGCAATGCTGCAGCTGTTGCCGGAAATAGAAGTCGCCTTCCATCAACCGAAAGTCATAGAAGGTAAAGTTTGTTTTATGTTTTCGACAGAGGAGTTAGAGAGAACAGCTCAACCATTTCGGTACTCCATGGTGTTAAAGTTCCTTAGGCAGAGACCATCTCTTGATGCTGTGAGAACCTTCATTCATAGCCGATGGGGCCTATCCACTATGCCGGTGGTTTCTGCCAAGCAACGCCCAAGAAACGTATTTGTTCAGATGTCATCTGAAGGTGATTTCAACAAAGCTTTATCCAGAGAATCTTGTGATGTGAACGGGACTCCATATAGATTGTTTGCTTGGACACCAGAATTTGATGAAGCCTTTGAACCACCGTGTGTCCTTGTTTAGATTTTTCTTCCTAGGCTTCCACCCAATTTTTTTCATGCATCTATGCTAAAATTGTGATACCCCAGATTTTAGTGTATTTTCACTGAAGGGTTATTTTAATTAATTTAAATATTGGTTCTCTTGTTTTAAAATTTATTGGGTTTCTCGTTAGTTTATTTTATGATTTTAAGATGTGGAAATTATTTTTTTATATTTGCTTTCCTAATATTATTTATTGTTTTACAATTAAAGTGATCTTTAATTTGAATTGGTTTTTTTTGGGTTTTAAAATTTTTATTGTTTTAATTAAGCATTTCATTTCGTTTGGATTATTTTATTTAGCTTATAGTTTTAAAAATCTTTTGTTGGATCATTTTTGAGACTCCAGTTATGAGGATTGAACCTCATTTATTTCTCTCTATTTTTTCTTTTTCCTCTTTCATTTTTCTTTTCTTTTTTTCTCTTTCGGCATTTCTCCTGCTCGACCTCTCTCTCTCTCTCTCTCTCTCTCTCTCTCTCTCCCCGTGCTTCGGTTTCTTCTTCCCACTCGCCGCCGTGTGCCTTACCGCCCGGCCGAATTGGCTCCCCACTGATCGGTGACCCAACCCCTCAAATCTCAGGCCGACTAACGCCGCCGTTAGCCTCCACGCACCGTTCGAATCCGCGGCGGTCTTTGCGTCGCTGCGCCACCGACCGGCCACCATTTCTTCACCACTTCATCATCGGCCCCTTGCCGTCCTAACCCACCCAGTTTCGGCTCCGATCCGTGGTCAACTGTCACTTCCACTTGCTTCACCACCTTCCATAGGCCCTACCCTATCAATTTCAAGTATTCGGTTGACCCCGTTTGGATTTGGGTATACTGTGTATTTTGGCCACAGTGTTTTTACACTGTGGAGTTGCTGTTTTGGCGCTTCCAGCTCTCCCGTGATCCTCCAAAAATTATATTATAGCACTGTAAGTATTTTTCCCAAAAAGCTTTTGAGATTTAAATATATTTTATGGCATATTTGTATCTATTAGTTATATTGTTATGCAAGTTTAGAAATATTCTGAGTTTTGATAGTTATGTGGATTTTGGGGGAATTTAGGAAGTGATGGTATTTTAGAATTTTGAGAAATTTAGGTTTTGAGGAATTAAAATAGATTATTTTAGAAGCTTGGGCTTAAGTATCGAAATACGTGATTGATTGGAAATTTATGAGAATTACCGCGTTATGATTTTATAGGTGACGAGTAATAATTGTTCAGCATTCTTAAGAAAATTTTCGAAAGGCTAAGAAATCCAAGTAAACGGGGTTCCTATACTAGATTTTGCATAAAATAAAATGATCTGAGGTCGATTTTGAAAAATATGCATATTTTGTTATGAAAAGAAATTTTAAAAACGACCTCAGTTATTTGTTCTGCATACTCATGAAACTCTATATAAGAAGAAAGTATTTTCTGTCATGACTAGTGTAGACATGAGCTTATTTTGACATTCTGTTTCTAAAAGAGAGCGAATATGAAATTTTGTACATAAATTATATTTCTGTGATCTGATTCTGTTCTGTTCTGAAAATGTTCTGTACTCTGATATGATATGATGTGATTTCTGAAACCTCTGGCATGACATTCTGTTATGTTCTGTTCTGACCTTACCACAGGTGTAAAATTGTGGCCTCTGTTTGGGTTGGTACCAACTTCTCTGTTTCTGGTGCACCCACTTTGGAAACAAAGTGGTTTTCTGCGTGGTCTTTCCTATGTGCACACTCGGGGCTCCGAGAATGATAAGGGGAAGATTCACATTCTGATACTGCTTGGTTTGGCCACTGGGGATAGCATAATCCTACCACGGGGGTTAAACATAGTATATGATATGATATGATATGATATGATATGATAAGATGAAGATATTCAGTTATGTTATGCCAAAGGGTTTTCGAATATGAAAATGGTTTATGAATATAAAAAGGTTGAAAAGTCGCTTTGATTTTCTGATAATACATTTTGAGATGTGCATATGAAAATGAAATGTTTTGTTTTTGCATTCTGAACTTTCTGAAAATGCTCATGTTTACATACTAGTATATGTTCTCTGCTTACTAAGTTGTTGATAACTCACCTCCTTATCTTCATAATATTTTCAGATGATGTTGGACTTTTTCAGCTGATGATCAAGATTGTAAAGCACTGGGTGAGATGACGTAAGAGTAGTGGATTAAGAATAGAAAGCCTTCGAAGAGTATTGGTGATTCTTGTTAAGAAATTTCATTGTGTTCTGATGTCTTGGTGTTTTGAAGAATTGATTATATTGAGAGAATTATTTTGAATCAAAATTCCTTTAAAATATTGAGAATTTGGAGTCTATAATTATATTGTTGGAATGTGGGTTTAAATGCCATGTAGAGAAGTCGATATTTTGGAGTTACTGTATCGAGGATTTGATATATGGAGTTGTGTGGTTAATTAAATTTCAAGTGTTTAGGTTTGATTTAGAACTTTTGGAAGTATATTAGCAGTGTTGGATTTGATTACTGGGTAACATGAGTTAACTCTCCGGACCCTCGGGACTGGGGCGTTACAAAAACTGCTTACGGCATCGATAGGGAAATACATATGGAGGGATTATTCCATCGCTTGTGAGACAAGGACAGACGGTGCAAGGGTTATTTTAGGATGTAAAAATCTAGTCGTAAGCAATTATGCGCACTAATATGCGCACTCATTCAACATGATTGGTCAAAAAATAAATTTTATTAAAAATAATATTAATTTAAATTTAGAATATGAAAACAATAATATTAATATACAGATTGGTACGTAAACTTAATTATATATAACAAAATTCTTTTTGGATAGGCAAACGTGGGTTGCACGGGAGTAGGCGGCAGAAAATTATCTATAAAACATAACCTGCATACTGTGTTGTGTGTAAGGTTATGTTTGGGGGTAAAGATGAGAAATTTTATCTCTATCTCATCTCATCTTATCATTACATCTTTTTCAAATCTCCATATAAAATATAATAAATAATTCAACTTTTTCAAATTCTAATTCAATTTTTTTAAATTTCAAACAATAATAATGTTAAAAAATAATATTTTAAACTTTTATCTTAATATTATTTATAAAATTTTTAAAATATCTTATCTTAACATTCAAACTTATTCCAAATGTCAGGGACAGAATGCAAAATCTTGTCACAATGAAAGTGATCAAAAGAAAGAAATTGCAGGGTCAAAAAAGGTGACATAACACGGCGGGGGGATTTTCAATGCTTTGCCCGGGGGTGGGTGGGCAGAAGCTACGAGCATTAATTTTGTATATTATGAAACGTGCAGGAGGGTGCCGAGAAGTTTCCTGTGAAATCTGCTGATGCTAATACAATAATAGTTGAACACAGAATTCTTTAATTATCAAATCCAACGGTACAATTATTTTTAGAATCTTTTATGTAATTAGATTTTAAATTAGAGTAATAACGTCACTTTACATGAATACATTCATTTTAAAATTATAAAAAAAAAAATTTACTTATATCATTACTTGGCATTAGCAGCAGCGTTAGCCCTTTGACCACGCTCATTCCGTCCATCAAGCTCCCAAAAACCAGGACTAAGAAACACTGAACGGAAGTCACCGTTATTTTCTCTCTCAAGAGTCATGCAACCAATTTCGGATGCAGTATTTTCTATCCTCGTCCCCAATCT
>QEOT01000145.1:9191-29949 GCA_003123785.1 Pterocarya stenoptera | reverse complement strand
AAAGTATTGCAAAAGTTATTGCATAGTTGGTCTACTAAATAAATAAAGTTACATTATTACCTTTGAGTTACAAGTTGCATTCTTGTGTTTTAAACTTTTAATATGTATTTGTAATCTTTAAGTTTTCCATGTTTAAAGAAATTATTTTGGTAAGTTAAATTTATTTTAGGTAAAGTTTTCTTTCAAAAGCTAGTGATAATGTTGTAATTTTATTATGTTCTAGTTTATTAAATAATTATTGTTGTATAACTTAAAAAGGAATTTTTGGTATAATTACGTTATGTAGTATTAAATCTGATAGTTTGATTTTCTATAGTAAATAAGTTAGAGTTTAATACTTTAGTAAGAGATCTAGTTGGAATTTGGGAAGTGTTAATATTTTGGGATTTCGTGAATTTAGGTTTTTGAGGAATTAAAATAAGTTATTTTAGCATCTTAGGCTTAAATATCGAAATAAGTGAATTGGAAATTTATGGAAGTTAAGTGACTATTTTATAGGTGACGATTAATATTTGTTCAGCACTGTTGTGGAAAAATTCTGAAAAGCTAAGAAGTTCAGGTAAGCGGGGTTCCTATGCTAGACTTTGCATGAAATAAAATGGACTGAGATAAATTTTGAAAAATATGCATGTTTTGTTATGAAAAGAAATCCGAAACGACTTCAGTTATTTGTTTCTGCATTACTCATGAAATTCTGTACAAGAATAAAGTATTTTCTGGCATGACTGGTGTAGACATGAGCTTATTTCTGGCATTTTGTTTCTGAACTGTGCAAAAGAGAGCGAGTAAGAAATTTTGTGCATAAATTATATTTTGTGATCTGATTCTGTTCTGTTCTGAAGATGTTATGTACTCTGATATGATGTGATATGATTTCTGAAAACTTTTGGCATGGCATTCTGAATCTAGGTTTGGTTTGTGGATGGTGATCTGTTTGACCTACCAGGGGTGCTAATAGTGGTTTCTGTTTGGGTTGGTACCAACTGTTATGTTTCTGGTGCACCTACTTTGGAAACAAAGTTGTTTTTCTGGTGGTCTTTCATGTGTGGACACTCAGGGCTCCGAGAATAAATAAGGGGAAGATTCACATTCTGTTTCTGCTGGATTAGCTACCGGGGTTTGCACAACCCTACCACGGGAGTTAAACATGGCCTCTGATGTGATATGATGTTATGGTATAATGGTGGTCAGTTATGCTATGCTAAAAGACTTTGAATAAGAATATTTTTTTGAAACTTTCGCTCTGATATTTTTGATAACATGTTCTGCTTCCGCACTTTGAAAATAGAAATATTTTGCTCTGCATTATCAAAGAAAGTATTTTGTTCTGCATTCTGAACTTTGTAAATGCTCATGTTTGCATACTAGTATATGTTCTCTGCTTACTGAGTTGTTGATAACTCACTCCTATCTCCATAATATTTTTCAGATCATTTGAATATTTCAGCTGAGGATCGAGAATATGGAGCATGGGTGAGATGAGTTAAAATTAAGAATAATGGATTAAGCACAGAAGGTTTATATGAGTATTGAGGATTCTTATTTAGTAAGCTTGTTGTGCTTTGATGATGTGATATGTTGGGAGGTTGATGTTTATATTAAGAGTTTGTGTTGTCTTAGTTTAATTATACCAGAGTAATTGATGTGTGATAAAGAAAATTGGAGTATGTCCTGTGTTTGGAAATTGATTTTTAGGTGACTTGAGTTAACTCTCCGGACCCCTTGGGGACGGGGAGTTACATCCTCTATCAGCAATTGATATCAACTAATGGTAGAAGTTTGGAGGACAACTCTTTCTATAACATATTCCTCCGCTATCAATAAAGAAATAAAGTGTAATGGTTTATACAAAGTTCGAACAGTCTGTTTGCAAAAAATGTGAATCCTATCATGAAGGGTGTTAAAAAAAAATCTATTCTTTTTCAACAGACTATTTTTTAACAAAAGATTTGAACGAGACTTATCTATTTGAAATTTTATATTTAGAAATCAGTGTGCAAAGCACACCCTCCATTTAATTAACATGATAAGACTTGATTTGTTAAGAAAGCTTAAAATTAAAATATTTAATTAATTTGGCAGTTTGGATTTGGCAATTTGGAAGTACTGACAACGTACTAAAACCAAACATCTAATTAAATTATTTTTTTTATGTGTGATTTATTCCAAGATATCTGCATTTATGCTTTTCAAAAGCATCTGCTTTATAAAAGGTTCTTTGGGTGATGTATTCCAAGACATCTTTCTGTTATGCTTTTCAAAACCATCTGCTTTATAAAATGTTATGTGGGTGATTTATTCCAAGACATCTGCTTTTTTGCTTTACAAAAGATGTTCTGTGTGATTTATTCCAATTAGTTTTCTTTGAAAGGAAGTTGCTGCATTTTTGTATATATATTACTAAGTACAAGTGTGACTAAGTTGTTCCACGAGGACTACTTCAATGCCTTTCCAGGGTCGAGCCATTCAAGGATCCCAAGTCTTGAGGTATTAACTCTTTCTAGTTGTGAAAGTTTAGTTGAGGTTCATGATTCTGTTGGCTACCTGAATAAACTTACCCATTTGTCATTTTCCAAGTGCTCTAACCTAATCACTTTACCAAGAAGCCTCAAGTTGAGATCTCTAGAATGGCTTGACATTAGAGATTGCTTAAGCCTTCAGAACTTTCCTGAAATTGAGTGTGAAATGCATTTTTTGAGTTCCATTTCATTAGACTACACTGCTATAAAAGAATTGCCTTCATCCAGTGGATACATCACTGGCCTTGAAGATTTATGTCTAGATGGGTGCAAAAATCTTTTGAATCTACCAAGTTCCATTCTTCAGTTGCAAAATCTAAGGTCTCTTTCCTTCAAGGATCGTTTCCCAATGAAGGTCAGGAATAAAAGACAATCCATACCCTCTTTTGTGTCCACAGAGGGATCAAAAATTTTATCAGGTGTAGAATTACTCTCTTTGCAAACTCCAAAGAATTCAAGCATTTCTAATGATGATTGTTCCTCAACAGTGTTTCCGGCATTGCAATTTTTGAATCTTGGGAAGTGTGTCCTATCATAATCGAATTTGTTTAAGCTATTTAACTGCTCTTCCACATTACAAGTTTTAGATTTCTCGGGAACTGATATTGTGAGCCTTCCTGCAAGCATAAAAAGATTTATTGGATTGAAGCGCCTTATATTGCAAGATTGCAAGCAACTTCAAGAAATTGTAGAACTTCCACCAAATATCAAGGAGGTAGATGCTAGTGGGTGCATGTCATTGGAAATTTTTCTTGAAGCATCAAAGAAATTTCAATTCAATGCATGCAACTTAAAAGCACTAGAATGGATTGACTTGTGTGGATGCCATAAAATGCTTGTGAACATAGGGAATCATGTGGCAGATCCTTTATCGGGTAAGGTATGTCTCTCTCTCTCTCTCTCTCTCTCTCTCTCTCTCTCAAACATTTTCATGTGCCCCTTGGTGTGTAGGTTGTACTGCTGAAAGTTGATGATATTTGTTAACAGGGTTAATTTAAGGACCTTTTAGGCGGCATTATACTTCCAGGGAATAGGATCCCGGACTGGTTCAGCCATCGTAAAGAGACTTCCAATATTAATTCGTGTGAAATGGATATTAATGGACTCTGGTACATGGATAAGGTCTTGGGAATTGTTCTATATGCTATTATTGGACCCAATATTTTGATTGGCCGGAAAAGTCCTTCATTCTATTGGTGTTAAGATCAATGATAATGAAGTCCAAGAAAGAGTGGTTGATTTAATGGGATCAGATCATGTATGGCTAGAGTATGCCGTTTTAGAATATTTTAAGCCAAAGGTGGACAATATGCAAGTAAAGTTCTATAGTTATTTAGATGAACCGGTGTTCTTCAAAAGTTGTGGAGTCCATCTAGTTACACAAGCATGAAGAGAATGTGAAAGATCATGATCCAGCTCTACTCCATGAGAATGTTGATGTGCATTTGGATGTAGCCAATGAAGAGATTGAAAAGCTTGAGTCGGATTCAGTCAATGGTATTCAACTTTCTAATAGGTGTCAGGAGGATGAAGATGATGGCATCAGGGAGTCCATTCTATACCCTCAACAGAAGAGGGGTCCTTTAACCTTGGGCGTGCAAATTTCAGATTTGTGAAAACCCTCCAGAATTTCTCAACTAAGAAGCCTCTATAGACTTCCTTCAAGCTAATATATATATATATATTTTTAACTGTGTTCTCAAAACTTAACAGTTATGGAATTCTATAATTGTAAATCCCAGATCTTTCAAGGAGTCCAAATTTAAAGGAATTGACTCTTTATGGTAGTGAAAATTTAGTGGAGGTTCATAATTCTGTTTGATTCCTTAATAAGCTTAATTGTTTGCGTTTGGATGGATGTTGTAGCCTTAAGATCAGTTTTCCAAGAAGCCTCAATTTGAAATCTCTAGAATGGCTTGACCCTGAATGGTGCTCAAGCCTATAAAACTTTCCCAAAATTGAATGTGAAATGGAAAGATTACATGAATTATATCTAAACGACACTGCCATAAAAGAACGGCCTCCATCTGTTGGGAACCTCAGTGGGCTTCGCATTTTGAATTTAGGAGGCTGTAAAGATCTTATGCATTTACCAAGCAGTATGTTTCAGTTTAAGCACCTAAGGGAACTTTATGCCTATGATTGTTCAAATCTTATTCCATCTTCCTCAATAGTTTTTTCCAGCACTGGAAGTTTTCAATCTTAAGAACTCTGCCATATCAAAATTGGATTTCTTTGTAACACTTAATTGTAATTCCACATTATCGTATATTATCGTATTAAAATGAGTATTATGGTAGTAAACAGAATAATTCAATACACACATGCACATGCATGGAGTTTAAGATGTTTCTCATTGAGTAAGTGGTAAAATGTGGAATATTGTCTCAACAGGGAACAAACAAAAAAGAAGGTATATTGGTAGATATGCCTGAACATCAACTGATACATCTGAGTCCAAAGGTGTTCAAGAAGATGAAAAGTCTTAGGCTGTTTATAAACCGTAATGTTCGCTTTTCTAGAGGGCCAAATTACCTTTCTAATGAGTTAAGATTACTTGATTGGCCTGAATATCCTTCAGAATCTCTACCATCAAATTTTCGTGGAGAAAAATTGGTTGTTTTGAAAATGCAAAATAGCCTCTTCAAAGAACTTAAGGAGGGATTCAAGGTACAACACCACTTTTCATATTTATTTCTTTGGTAGGTTATGCTTTAATCTTAATTCCTATGCTAATATGGTTTTGGTGTTATTTTTTACAGAACTTGACAGTCATGAACTTCACCAAGTGTAAACACCTAGTGAAAATTCCAGATCTTTCAAATAATAAAAATTTAGTGAAATTAACTCTTGATTTTTGTGTAAATTTAGTTGAGGTCGATCATTCTGTTGGGTTCCTTGATAAGTTGGTTTCCTTAAGTGTTCATGGATGCTCTAACCTCTGGAATTTTCCAGAAAGTCTCAAGTTGAGATCATTGTAATCTATTAATCTTGAAGGATGCTCAAGCCTTAAGAACTTCCCCAAAATAGAGTGTGAAATTAAAGGTTTACGTCGCCTCGATATGAAAGGCGCTAGTATAAAAGAACTACCTTCATCCATTGAATACCTTACAGGGCTTGAGATCTTTAATCTACCAGGTTGCAAAAACCTTCCTACTAGCATTCTTCAGCTGCAATATCTAAAGTCTATTCATCTCGATGAATCTTCAGGACTGAAGTTTCTAAAGCAGATGGGGGACTCTACACAGTCCATACAATCTTGAAGAAATTCTAGAACTTCCACCAAATATATTAGAGGTGTATGCTGCTGGATGCATATCAAAAGTGTGAACTCAATATTGCATCTGACTCGGAACCTCTACATTGGATTGACTTGTCTAGATGCAACAAGATGCTTGTAAATACTGGAAATCATGTGCCAAGTTCTTTATGGGAACAAGTATGCCCCTCTTCTATCTGTCTTATTTCTAGGAACTTGAGGGCATTACGTTCTTGCCAAAACTTGAGGGCCTCAGGGTGAGAGTAGGCTCTATATTTATAGCTAGCTTACCTTGTTAAACATTTATAATTTTCATGTTACAGGGTCATCTTAAGCACCACCGATTTGGCATAATCTTTGTGGGAAACAAGATTCCAGATTGGTTTAACCATCGTAAGGTGATTGTACATGGTACGTTATCTGATATAGGTTGTAGTCCTGAAAAAGTTAACAACGATCAATTTACCACTGGATTTGTGGGAAGTGGGGTTCCAGATTGGGCCATCCATTGTAAGGAGGAATTATATATTCAAATTAATGAACCCCTGTGTTTGGCTAAGAACAGAGGAATTACTTTTTGTGCTGTTATCGGACCCATTCACTCGACCTCTACACAAAAAGTCAATGATAATTTCTCTATTGGTGTTGAGATCAATGGTGTGCGTCTCGAAAGGTTTATTACAGACAAGGCATTTGATCCCGTCGGTTCAGATCATGAAATGTGTTCAGAACATGTATGGCTGGACTACTTTGTTGGATAATCTTTGAAGATAGAGGGAGACAACCTCGGAGTTAAACGTTTTTGCACTTCAAAATCGGTATCCTTCAAAGCTTTCGGAATCCATATAATCCAAAAGCATGAAGAGAGACTGAAAAATAATCCAGGTGTGCTGCATGAAGATGGTTGTTTAGGTGGAATCTTCTGTTATTGTTTTCTGTTCCCCTGTTTTCTCAACAACTAAACTGTGGATGGGCGCATGCGCTTGAGGAGATTGAATCAGAGCAATGAATGTATTGGAGGAATAAAGGTTGGAATGTACTTTTGCCTTTTGTTCCAAAGGATGAATAAAGANACATGAAGATGGTTGTTTAGGTGGAATCTTCAATTATTGTTTTCTGTTCCCCTGTTTTCTCAACAACCAAACTATGGATGGGCGCATGCGCTTGAGGAGATTGAATCAGAGCAATGAATGTATTGGAGGAATAAAGGTTGGAATGTACTTTTGCCTTTTGTTCCAAAGGATGAATAAAGATGGGTAAATATTGTTTTATAGTTTTTATGCGTTTTAGTATTCTTGGCACAAATTCATCACCAATGATAAATGATGTTTCAAGGTTTCATTTTGTCTTTGGAAATTCAAAGGTTGCAACTTCTAATTTGAACACAATTGGGTCCCAAGGTTTATAGGGCATTTTCAAGTCCTACTCATGCGTAAAACAAACGCGTCCAGATCTGACACCCATTAATTTTCTGTCTGAACTCAAGACTTTTCTCCGTGTAGACTTAATTCGGACTTTTCTCTCAATATATATATAATAAATATTACTAATTGGCTCTAACATTCTAATATTACCAAATCTTTCCATTCTAATTGGTTTGCTATAGCTTTTAAATTAAGCACTTTTTCTGATAAGTACTTGATAAAGTAGCTAATATCTTGATAAGTACTTGAGGACCTGTATGCTAATCTGTCTTTGAAGGAAAGGGAAAGCGAGGAGATTTCTTTGGAAGTTAGTAAGGTGGAAGAAGTACTTAAGAGGGGTGAGAATTGTTTCATCATGAAACTGCTAACCAGGAAGCATTATAATCATGATGCTTTCACGAAGACAATGCGCAAGGTATGGAGACCGGTTCAGGGAGTCAAGTTTCGTGATTTAACCTCGGTGTTCATTATGGTTGAATTTTAAGATGCTCGGGATAAGGCCAAAGTAATGCAAGAGGGTCCTTGGACTTTCGATAAACAGTTGATTCTTATGAAGGATTTCGATGGCAAATTGCAGTTGAGTAATCTGGAGTTAGTTCATGCGGCTTTCTGGGTCCGTATACATGATTTGCCTCTAATGGCTAGAAATACATATGTTGGTAAACTGGTTGGTGGTACGCTGGGAGAGGTATTGGAAGTGGACCTGGATGTGGGAGACATGGAGTGGGGTGAATACATGAGGATCAGAGTGAATTTGGACATTTCTAAGCCATTGCTACGGCGAAAGCGTATGAGTGTAGGGGATGGTCAGTCCTGTTTACTACGGTTTTCTTACGAAAGATTGCCTGATTTTTGCTATTGTTGTGGTTTGGTGGGGCATACTCAGCATGAGTGTGATGAGTTTGATGCGGCAACATTTTCGATTGAAGACCTTGCATATGGTCAATGGCTTCGTGCTGGTTACTCAGTTGATCGGAGAGGGAGAGGGAGGGGTCTTGAGGCCAGGAAGACTGCTCCAACCTCACCCAGGAAATCTCCAGAGGCGACGGCGACTGTTGGTCCGACTGGCAGCATTCATGGCAGTTACGGGGTCGCGGATGTTTCGCAGGGAGTTACAAATGTTCCTGCTGGAGGAAGTGGGGAGTTACTTACAGTTACGGAAGTGGTGGATACTTGTTCAAAGAAAATTTTGGAGATTCTAAATGCCCCCGTGATTCTAGGGGTAACAGATGATAAGCAGTTGGGAAATGGAGACTTTGTGGGGAAGGATGGGGTAGTGGATGAAGCTCTTTTGACTGACGTTCCTATTGAAGAGGCTTCTAATATGGGCTCGAGCTCGGATGCACCAATGGGCTTTAATCCAAAGTGTCTTGATACAGGCCCATCAGTTGGGGGTAGACATTCAAAAGCCCTGTCTTCATTTTGTCGCAAGCCACGACCAAAAGGTGCTTTCTCACAGAGTCGGGGTTTGGATGAGAAGAAAGTCGTTGACGGCGAGGCCATAGATGTCGGATGTCTGAAGCAAGCAAAGTCTAAAGGTACGAAGCGGCAGGCTGTGGATGAACTTGCAGATGAAGAGCACATTTCTAAAAGGCGTTCGGTGATGGCAGAAAAAGGTGCGTTACTTATTTCTACTAAGATATCGGCGGAGGCTGTGGTACAGCCCCGCCGGATGTCATGAAAATTTTCAGTTGGAATCCTCGTGGGCTTGGGAACCCACGAGGAATCCGAACCCTTCATGATTTGATCATGAAGGAAGCTCCTGATATTTGTTTTTTGCAAGAAACCCGTTTGTTTTCAAGACAATTTGATCTTTGTAAGTTTAAGTTTGGTTTTAGTAATTGCTTTGTTGTGGACTGTGTGGGTCGTAGTGAAGGTTTAGCATTGATGTGGAAAAATGAGATTGATTTATCTATTGTGAATTTCTCAAATCATCATATTCATGCTGGGTTTACGAATATTAATGGAGAGAAATGTTTTCTGACTGGTGTGTATGGTCACCCCGATTCCAGTAAGAGGCATTATGTTTGGCAGTTATTAAAGAATTTGGGTTCGGTTTGTCTATCCCCTTGGCTAATCTTTGGGGACTTTAATGAAATTCTTTATCACAGAGAGAAGTATGGCGGCAGGTTAAGATCTGATAAACTGTTGGAGGGTTTTAGAGATGTGTTATCAGTGTGTAATTTGAGAGATTTGGGATTTGTTGGAGTTCCATTCACGTGGAGTAATAGGAGGGAAGGAGGGGGTTTAATTAGTGAGAGATTAGACCGCTTTCTTGGTAATTCTTTGTGGTGTAATTTGTTTCCTAATATGCGGGTTCAGCATGGGATAGCCTTCTATTCAGATCATATCCCATTGTGGTGGGACTCAGATGGTGGGTTTTTGAAAAGACGTCATCGGAAGTTGTTTAGGTTTGAAGCCATGTGGGTTGGGGAGAGGGAATGTGCTAGTATTATAAAAAGAACTTGGGGTCAAATGGAAGGTCCTCCTTCACTTACAAAGGTCATGGATTCCATTTCCAAATGTGCTTCTGATTTGGGACACTGGAATCAGCGTTCTTTTGGGAATGTGCAAAAGGAATTAGCTAGTGCTAAAAGGAGATTGGAGCTTTTGCAAGCAGCTGGTCCATCTAGTTTTTCAGTTACAGAACAACAACAAGCACGGGATGAGGTTCAAAAGTGGCTTGAGAGAGATGAAATTATGTGGAAACAGTGATCTCTGGTCATGTGGCTGAGAGAGGGAGACAGTAATTCTTGGTTTTTTCATTCAAAAGCTTCTACTAGAAGAAGGAAAAATTATCTGTTGCAGTTGCAAGATGAGTTGGGCAATTGGAAGAAAGGTAGTCAGCTGGATGATTTAGTGACTGATCATTTTACAAAGTTGTTTTCTGCTGGAGCTGCAGTGGATATGGAGGAGGTTGTTAATGGGGTAGAAAGTCGAATAACAGCTGAGATGAACAGAGATTTATTGAGACCTTATGTGGCTGAGGAGGTCGAAGAGGCCATTAAACAGATGCATCCTTCTAAAGCTCCAGGACCAGATGGGATGTCTCCAATTTTTTTCCAGAAGTATTGGTCAGTGATAGGTAAGTCTGTTATTGATTCAGTGCTTTTGGCTTTGAATTCTAGAGATTTTCCTATGAATGTGAACCACCCTCACATTACTTTAATTCCTAAAAAATTTGGTCCTTCTAAAGTAGCTGAGTTTCGCCCAATTAGCCTGTGCAATGTGCTCTATAAGATTTTGTCAAAAGTCATTGCAAATAGATTAAAGAAAGTACTGCCCTTTGTCATTTCGGAGACCCAATCTGATTTTGTACCTGATAGACAAATATCAGATAATATTTTGGTTGCATATGAGCTGTTGCATTTTTTGAGGAACAAGAAAAAAGGAAGAAAGGGTTTTATGTCAATAAAACTTGATATGAGCAAGGCATACGATAGAGTGGAGTGGCGTTTTTTGGAAAAAATGATGGAGGCTATTGGTTTTGCTCAAGGTCTGATAAGTTTAGTCATGAAGTGCGTTAGAACCGTTTCTTTTTCCATTATGATCAATGGCTGTCCGAAGGGGCATATTATTCCAAGTCGAGGAATTAGCAAGGAGACCCTTTGTCTCCTTATCTGTTTCTCTTGTGTACTGAAGGTTTAATCAATTTGTTGAAAAGGGAGGTTAGTAGGGGGCTATTGAGGGTATTAAGATTTGTAGGGGTGCTCCAAGAGTTAACCATTTGTTATTTGCCGATGATAGTATCATATTTTGTAGAGCGGATGTGGTTACTAATGAGAAGCTTCAGGTTTTACTGAGTACTTATGAGAAAGCTTCTGGCCAATGTGTTAATAAAGATAAGACAGCGATGGTTTTTAGCCGAAATGTTCATGAAGGTTTAAAGGGACAAATTATGCAGCTTTGGGGGGGGGGAGTCATACACAGTAGTTTGAAAAGTATTTGGGCCTTCCTCCAATGGTGGGTAGATCAAAGAAAGAGGCTTTTTCTAGTGTTAAACAAAGACTATGGCAGAAGTTACAAACGTGGAAACGAAACATGTTGTCACAAGGGGGAAGGGAGGTTTTGCTTAAAGCTGTAGCAATGTCTCTTCCGACATATGTTATGAGTTGTTTCCTTTTTCCCAAATCTTTTTGTTCTGAGTTAGAAAGGATGATGGCTAACTTTTGGTGGGGACATCAATCTCATGAATGGAAGATTCATTGGATTAGTTGGGAGAAGTTATGTGATTCCAAGTTTCAAGGGGGTTTGGGTTTTAAAAATTTGAGGCTCTTTAATTTAGCTCTCTTAGCTAAACAGGGTTGGCGTTTTTTGAAGAATGAAAATTCACTTTTGTTTAAAGTGTACAAAGCTAATTATTTTCCCAATTCTAGCTTTTTTGAGGCAAAAGCTGGCCTGCGTTCTTCTTATATCTGGAAGGGGATTTGGGAAGCTAGTAACTCCATTTTAAAGGAAGGATGTAGGTGGCGTGTGGGGAATGGAATGACGATAAGAGTTTTTAAGGACTCTTGGTTACCGGGTATTAATCTCTCTGCTGTTTATTCTGATTTTTCAAATGTTGATGCAGATATGAGAGTCATTTCTTTGATAGATGAGCATACAAAATGGTGGAATGTTGATAGATTAAGGGCTCTCTTCAATCCAAATGAGGTGAACCAGATTTTGAAGCTTCATGTCTGTGATAGTGTAGAAGATTCTATTTTCTGGATCATGAGAGAACTGGTATGTATTCGGTAAGAAGTGCATATCGGATGCTTCTACATTCTGAAACTCAGGGTTGGGGGGAAGGTTCAGGAAATAGTACTGCCACTGCTTTTTGGAAATGTTTGTGGAATCTGAAATTACCCAAGAAGATGAAACTCTTTGCTTGGAAAGCATGTTTAGAAAAGTTGCCAACTTTAAAAAATTTAAAAAACAAGTTTGTAGTTGATAATGATACTTGTTTGTTTTGTGGGAAGGAAAGAGAGGATGTTGCTCATGCACTGTTTTATTGTTCAGATGCTTCTCATGTTTATTCACAGCAAATAAGTTTGTTTCGGACTGTGTTGTCACCTTGCAGTTTTTGGGATCTGGCCTATATGGCTCAAGCTGAAGGTTTAGAAGAAAGTTTGGCAACTTTCATTGCTATTGCATGGGCTCTCTGGTATTGAAGAAATTTGTATATTTATGAAAAGGTTTCTCTTGGAATACAGGTGGTGGTTAACAAGGCTTTATCTTTGAAATCTGCTTTCAAGAAGCTCCAGGTTTTTGATGTTTCTTCTCCTCAGATTACTAAGGTGCTTTCTTGGATGCCTCCTCCTTTAGGATTCCTTAAATTGAATGTTGATGGGGCAACTTTTCATGACAGACAAACAGCTGGTATTGGAGTGTTGTTAAGAGACCAACAGGGTGATGTGTTAGCTGCTTGCAGTAAGTTGGAAAGGGAAGTGGTCTCTTCTGAGTTTATTGAGGCTATTGCTATGTTAAGAGGGTTACAAATGCGTGTTCAATGGGGTGTTCCGAAGATATTGCTTGAAACTGATTGTTTAATTCTTGTTGATGCTTTGAATAATCAAGTTGTATTGCACAGATTTTGCTTTCCTTCTACAAGATATTAGAAGAATGATGAATTGTTTTCAGGAGGTGCAAGTTTTGCATGTCAACAGGATGGGTAACTCGGCGGCACATCAACTAGCATGACATGCTTGCAGTATTAGTGATATAGAGATGTGGTGGGAATGTCCTTCATTTGTATCTCAAGCCATTTGGTTTGATAAAAGCAATCTTTTGTAAGGACTTGTTTTATTATTTCAATGAATGAATTGAATTATCAAAAAAAAAAATTATTGTGTCATTTTTCTTCTCTCAATTAAAAGTCTACACGTTGATTTGGTTCAACGTTTATCTTTCATACCACAGTCACACGTTACTAATAGAAAATTAAGACACAAATAAGAGGTATATATCGAGATTTGAGTGAGCAGAAATTAAGAGGGTGATTTCATCTTCTAGGCTAGTCTTGTTTTTAAAAGAGCAAAAGAAACAGAAAAGTGGGATTTGTAAGAAAAAAGAGAGTGATGGTGCAATGAAAGAGGGAGAGAGAGAGAGAAGAAAAGAAATTTTAGCCTTTTTCATGACTACTATAAAAAGATTAGAATTTATTTGTGATCCGATTTTAATGAAATTTACTGATATATACTTACGTAGTGATCAAATCTTCCTTATTATACTTTGGGCGGTTTTTATTTTTAATCACATACAAATTTTTTGTGACTATAGTTGGTGCGATTGAATGGTAGAATTAATGGTTGGGAGCATTTGGTAGAATCAATTTTTGTTTTCTATTCCCCTGTTGTCTCAGCAACCAAATTGTAATTCCTTTCAAATGGCCACATATGTTTATTAAATTACTCATCTTCTTTGGACAATTATAAGCGAAATAACCACACAGACTGGTATTGGAAACGAAAGAGATTCTTGGATTTCAACATTGAACCATAGATTAGATTCTATTTTCTCTAAGGGTTGGAGACAGCGTCTGTGCTAAAGGTTGAAAGTTCTGCAGTGGACTTTATATTCTCCATGTGGACTTTAGAGCTAGAGTGGTGTTAGAAATATTTTCAAAATAATTAATTATATATTATATTTATTAATAATATTTTTGGGTTGATTTTGAAAGTTGTGAATTATTTTGGAAAGAGAGAAGATATGGAAAGTTTATAAGAATTATAATGTTATTGGGTCTATAATTGGTCACAAGGCATTCACTGGCTTGGTGGTGTTAGTGCCATTGGTTTGCTCTTAGAGCTTGAGTTCGAGTCACCCTCATGTCAAGTTGGTGCAGCTCCATGCGCGAGGTGCTGCGACGCATAGGAAAAATCAATTTAAATTCCCAAAGCGAGCCAACTGTGATTCGAACTGGTGCCATCCAGTTGGTGAAGAAACAAGGCAACCGTTGGACTTAGTCCAATAAGTCCAACTGTTGTGTGTTGTGTCACATGGCAACATGCACAATATATGCATCTATTCTGAATAGTTTTTAGCAAAACGAAAAGTCATAACTTTTGGTTCACAACTTTTTGTCATCTATAAATAAACCCATTGACCTGCCATTTGAGTATCCCAGAATTGAATTTCAAATTCTCTCTCTCCCAGATTTTTCACTTCTTCAAAATTTGTTAGAATCTGTTTATTCTTGAGAGAATAGATTTCTAATTTCTTGGTTGAATAGAAAAATTCGAAGGTATTCGGGGTCTAATTTCATGTGTTCATAACGCAATTAGACAAACAGACTTGTTCTGAGCTTCATTGTATCTTGGAGGCAAATTCGCTTGTAACCCATGTGCATACCGTTATTGTTGGGGGTGAATATTGTCTTAAGGAAAGCGACATTATAACGAGCCTCGAAGCAAAATTTTCTCTCACTATTGTCTCTTTTGCAGCCCCTTTTGGTCCAACAGTCTTAAGACAATATTTTCTAATGGCACATAGTTTGAGAGAGTTTGCTGCGGACTTTGTCAAACTCGAACGTTTTGATGGAGCCAATTCTCGACATTGGCAAAAGAAAATGCACTTTCTCTTGGCCAGTTTTAAAGTGGTGCATGTTCTAACCACTCCTAGGCCATCTGCAAATGAGGATGAGACAATTGCTCAAAATAGGACAAGAATCAAATGGGAACAAAATTACTACATATGCAATGGGCATATCTGCAATGCAATGTCTGACACATTGTTTGACACTTACCAGAACAAAGCAACCGCCAAGGATCTGTGGGACGCACTTGCGGCTAACTATCTCTTAGAAGATGCTACAAGTAAGAAATTTCTGGCTATCAAATTTTTCAGTTATAAAATAGTAGACTTTAGGCCTATTGTTGAACAATTCAATTAAATTATGCATATTCTTGATCAATTCACTCAACACAATATGAAGATGGATGATTCTATATCAATTTCATCCATTATTGATAAACTTCCTCCATCATGGAAAGACTACAAAAGAAGTCTGAAGCATAGAAAGGAGGAAATGTCTTTGGAAGATCTAAGCCAACATCTTCGTATAGAAGAGGAAATAAGGCTTAGTGATGGTAAGGAAGAGCATAACTCTTTGACCTCCAATATGCATATGGTAGAGGAAGGAAAGACCTACAAAACTGGACAACCCAATCAATCCGGATATGAAAACCAGAAGAGAAAGAATAACTTTGGAAGAAAACAAAGTCACTTCCAAGGCAAGAATCAGAAGAAACTGAGTGTAAAATGCCTCCATTGTGGCAAGTCGGGCCATTACAAAAGAGATTGTCGTTTTCTTAAAAAGAAACAACAAAACTCTGACTCCAATGAGAATTTTGTGGCCATGATTTTTTAGATCAATATTCTCAAATGAGACAACTCTTAGTGGATTGACTCAGGAGCAACAAGACATGTTTGTAAAGACAAGAGTTTGTTCAAAAAGTATGAGTCGGAAGAAGATGGATGTGTTATCTATATGGAAAATTCATCCACTGCTACAGTTAAAGGCAAAGGCACAATAGATTTGGAGTTCACATCTAGAAAAGTGCTTACTCTCAGGGATGTATATCATGTACCAGAAGTTAGGAAAAATCTTGTATCTAGTAGTCTTCTGACTAAGTATGATTTTAAATTTGTCTTTGAGTCAGATAAAAAATTTTTTACCAAAGGGGGTAATTTTGTGGGGAAGGGATATCTGTGTGAAGGCATGTTCAAACTCAATATTAATAATAAAGTGAATGTTTCTGCTTATATGTTTGATTCATATTCTTTATGGCATTGTCGTTTAGGACATTTCATGCTAGAAAACTTGATGACATGGTTAATTTAAGTTTAATTCCTAAATATGCCAAAGATATGATAGATAAATGTAGAATATGCATGCAAACAAAAATTACAAGAAAACTATTTTCTAGAGTAGAAAGAACTTCATCTTTATTGTAATTAATACATAGTGATGTATGTGACATGCATAGCACGCCTAC
This sequence comes from Pterocarya stenoptera, assembly GCA_003123785.1. Taxonomy (NCBI): domain Eukaryota; kingdom Viridiplantae; phylum Streptophyta; class Magnoliopsida; order Fagales; family Juglandaceae; genus Pterocarya; species Pterocarya stenoptera. Next base: position 13,769 of record QEOT01000145.1, on the reverse strand, counting down.
TAGAGGAGGTAAAAAATATTTTGTGACTTTTATAGATGATTTCTCTAGATATTGTTATGTTTATTTGATGCATTTGAAAGACCAAGTTTTGGATAATTTTAAGGCATATAAAAATGAAATAGAAAATCAATGTGACGTCAAAATAAAATGTCTTAGATCCGATAGAGGAGGTGAATATCACTTTCCTGCTTATTGTGAATCTGTAGGCATTATTCATGAAACTACTATGGCTTACACTCCACAACAAAATAGAGTGGCGGAAAGGAAAACCAGGACTTTAGTAGAGATGGTTAATGCCATGCTTACTAATTCTGGTTTAAACAGTAGTTTTTGGAGAGAAGCTATGCTTACAACGTGCTATATTTTGAATAGAATACCTCATAAGAAAACTAAAGTTTCTACATATGAACTATGGAAGAAAAGAAAACCAAACTTAAATCATCTTCAAGTTTGGGGTTCGAGCTATAGTTAGATTACCTGAACCTAAGATAAAGAACATAGGACAAAAAACCATTAAGTGCATTTTCTTAGGTTATGCACATCATAGTATTGGCTATAGATTTCTAGTTGTGGTACCTAATGGTTCTGTTGATGTTAATACAGTAATTGAATCCAGGGATGCTGAATTTTTTGAAAATAGATTCAGTATAATTCCACTTTATAATGATAAAATAGTGGAATTAGACAGATCACTTGAAAATAATGGTGAGTCTGGTGAGCCATTTGAACCAAGAAGTAAACAAATCAAAACTGAAAAGTCATTTGGACCAAATTTCATTGTGTACTTGGTAGAGGGTACAAGAGATTCATCTTGTAACCAAATCATGATTACACATAATGTTGAGAATGATCCTTTGACGTATGAAGAGGCTATGAAGTCTCAGGATGTAGCTTTTTGGAAAGAAGCTATTAATGATGAAATGGATTCAATCATGGGTAATAATACTTGAAAATTAGTAGATTTACCCCCTGGTTCGACACCTGTTGGTTGCAAATAGATTTTTAAAAGGAAACTAAAAGTAGATGGAACAATTGAAAAGTTTAAGGCAAGATTAGTAGCAAAAGGTTTTACCTAGAAGGCAGGGTTAGATTATTTTGATACCTACGCACCAGTTGCTAGAATTGCTACTATCAGAACTTTGATTGCCTTAGCAGCCATCTACAAGTTTGAAATCTGCCAAATGGATGTTAAGACTGCCTTCTTGAATGGTGAATTAGAAGAATAAATTTACATGGAACAACCTGAGGGGTTTGTCATGCTTGGCCAAGAGCATAAAATTTGTAAATTGGTTAAGTCACTTTATGGACTTAAACAAGCACCAAAACAATGGCATGAAAAGTTTGATAAAGCTATAGTGAACAATGGTTTTAGGATACATGAATCTGATAAATGTGTCTACAGCAAGTTCAATGGAAATAAATGTGTTATAATATGCTTATATGTCGATGACATGTTGATTTTCAGCATTGATAATATGAGCATTGAAAGTACTAAGAAATTTTTGTCATCAAATTTCGATATGAAGGATTATTGCAAACGTGATTTTGGGTATTAGAATTATAAGAAATAATAATAGTATAATTCTAACCCAATCACATTATATTGAGAAAATATTGAAAAAGTTTAATCACTTTGATTGCAAACCCATGGCTACACCTTTTGATTCAAATTTAAAATTGTATCATAATACTAGGAGAGCAGTGGATCAACTTGAATATGCTAGAGTTATTGGTAGTCTAATGTATGCCATAACATGTACTAGACTTGATATTGCATTTGTATTGGGCAAACTTAGTAGGTACACTAGTAACCCTAGTCATATTCATTGGATAGCTGTACAAAGAATTTTCAAATATTTACGAAATACCATAAATTATAGTATTGAGTACAGCGGGTTTCCTTCAGTTGTAGAAAGATACACTGATGCCACTTGGATAACTGAGCATGATAATCACAAATCAACTAGTGGGTGGATTTTCACACTTGGTGGAGGAGCAATCTCCTAGGGGTCAAAGAAGCAAGCATGCATAACTGACTCTACCATGGCAGCAGAGTTTATAGCATTGGCTTCTTGTAGCAAAGAGGCAGAGTGGCTGAGAAACTTATTGATAGAGATTTCGATTTTGGCCAAAACCAATGCCACCAATATCTTTGCACTGTGACAGTCAAGCTACACTATCGCACGCCTATAGCCATATATATAATGGCAAGTCTAGGCATATTGGTTTAAGACATAGCTATATGAGGCAATTACTCACAGATGGAGTAATTACAATTGATTTTGTGAGATCTTGTCAAAATTTGGCAGATCTGTTAACTAAAGGACTTGTAAGGGATTTGATGTGGAAGACATCAAAAGGGATGGGTTTAAAGCCTATACAATAAAATCACCAATAATGAAAACTCGACTCAACTCTTGAACATATCAAGACTTGAATTCAATGACCAAAGTACATTATATGTTCGTGATTTGCAAGCATTACGATATTAAAATTAGTTTTCAAACTACTTTAATCATCCCAAGGTTTGAAGTGCTTGGTATTGTAATGAAAAGGAGAGGTTGAACAATAAGCTCTTAATAGACTTATAACATGGTTATGTTAAAGTGTGTAGTTACAGGACACTTTCGATAAGTCTACCTATATGAGTGTCGGGGGTGGTGCCGCCTCCCATGCGAATTAGGCTTTGTCTCTAGAGCGCTCATGAAATCAGGATATTGACACAAGGCCAATCCACGTGTTGGCTTTTATGAACTACCCAAAGAGAAGAAAGTTTATATGTGAGATATGTCCGGCTAGTTCAAAACATGTCTACTATGCCATTCTGATTAGCTTTGATGTATTTTCACTATGTGAAGGTTCAAGTCCAAAAACACCTTCATTTATGTATACGTTTTCCTATTCTAACCAGAATGTATTTTGAAAATGGCGGGGGATTGTTGGAAATATTTTCACAATAATTAATTATATATTATATTTATTAATAATATTTTTGTGTTGATTTTGGAAGTTGTGAATTATTTTGAAAAGAGAGAAGATATGAAAAGTTTATGATAATTATAATATTATTGGGTCTATAAGTGGTCACAAGGCATTCACTGGCTTGGTGGTGTTAGTGCCTTTGGTTTGCTGTGAGGGCTTGAGTTCGAGTCACCCTCATGTCAAGTTGGGGTTTTTAAATGATTTATGAAGAAGGCTCTCAAGGAGGCATGCGGCTAGGCACCTAGGCATGCATGCATAAAACAATGCAACGCATGGGCTCAAGTGATGCACTGCGTGGGCGTGCACGAGGTGTATGTTAGACCCTCACGTAAAATTGCCTCTAGAAGTGCCGCCCATGTCCTAGCCATGTCAAGGACATACCCCTCAGACAACCTTTGGACATGCCTTAGCCTATGCCTTGTCAAGCATGGGGTGCCCAGAGTGCCCACAGACCAATCACATGCATGCCTTGGCCTATGCCATGACACGCACAGGGCGCCTAGCATGCAGGCCATGCGCACACACATGAGGGCGCTAAGCCACGGGCCCAACGAGGTTAGTGGGCTTGTGCAGCCCAGCGCACGCCCATGCGCCACGTGGCCCAGTGCACGCACGCAGGCCGCATGGCCCTGCACACGCACATTGGCCACATGGCCAGCAACACGCCCACCAGGCGCACGACTAGGCCCCAGCACCCAGCCACGCGCCCAGCCACGTGGCTCCCATGCCGTACTCCAGCGAGGTTAGTGGCATGCCTTCCAGGCATGCCATCCAGTGTAAGGCCAGAGCCCATGCCATGCAGAGCGGGCCAGTGGCATGCCATCCAGCGCACGGCTCCAGCCCATGCCTTGCCGAGCAGGTCAGTGGCATGCCCACCAGGCATGCCATCCAGTGCATGGCTCAAGCCCATGCCTTGCAGCAGGCACACATGGCTAGCCACCATCAAAAGGCCGAACATGGCACCATGCCATGGACCACAGCTAGCCATGTCGTGCCACTTAGCCATGGACCAGATCGAGGACCACCATGCACCATCTTAGCCGAACCATTGGCTCATGCATGCCACGGTCATGTGGTCCATGCCACTATCTTGAATTATTTTATTTATTTTAGTTATTTTATTTCAAATGGACCTTTTGGGGGTGTCCAAGTTGTAACCTTTATAAATAGGACCCTTAGTCATTTCTTTTGTATCTTTTGACAATTTTCCTTTGTAGATGGCTTTGTTCTTGAGATCACTTTCGGTGCTTAGCACTTGGGCTCTTTGGGGTGCAATTCGTGAATCTCTAAGGAGAGAATCACACTTTGCAATTCGTGAATAAGTGTGATTCATGCTATCAATCTTATTTATGAGTATTTTCCATTCATTATCTTGTCTTCCATTTTCTTTCCATTGATCTTGTTATTTTATGTGCATTGCTATTGCATTGTTCATCATTGTTTTTGTGAGTTTTGGCCAACAAGTGTTTCTTATCTTCCATTTGATCTTTCATCTCTTGCATGTGTCGACCAACACTTGTTACCCTACCTTCCATAAATAAACCCTTTACCATAATACCCTTCTTCCATCCCATAAGCCTAGCCGAATTCACCACC
>QEOT01000143.1:124737-139602 GCA_003123785.1 Pterocarya stenoptera | reverse complement strand
GTCCCAGCCAGATCATATTCATGAAGCTCGCTTTTTTCTTCCATTCTTGGGTTATTATTTGCAGTGAGTTAGCATTTAAGATCAGAATCTGCATATATATATATATAAACAGATATATTTATATACCAAAATAAAATTGAGAGGGAATATTAATATATATTGGAAATAATGACAAACGAAGGAAATTAACTCGAACCCTAGCTAGCCACCGTGTATACATATATGAGGGAAATTAGCTGGAAAAGGAATGACACATGATCAGGTGCATGGTGAAGTCTTAATTAAGGTGTGAGGTGATCAGCAAGGTTTTTGTCAAGAAAAAGGTCATTCTGTTTTAATTAGCACGTGCTAAAACACCTAGCTAGCTAGCCACAGGCGACCCTGCTGAATGTGGGGATTATATTCAGTCCTAGCTCTAATAATCATACTTTTGGGACAGTGACAGTTAGAAAATTAATAGTCGAACTATAAACTAAATGCTTGTCTGGAGCATGTTCTGGCGCATGTACTTGTGAACTGAAAATCAACTGAAACATTCCAGCAGAAGTGGTAGTACTCCTCTTTCTTTGTCTCTAAGGTCACATATCACACCAGTTGGGTTCAAGGTCAGCTGTCTTTTTCATGTTTTCTTGTTTTTGTTTTATTAATGTTCCTCTTTGGTCAGAAGGGTACTTCATGGTTTGACTGTTCATATATAATCAACTAACTAATGTTAACTTATCAATTCATGTATTGAGGGTTGTAGATAATAATTTAGAGGCCGTTTTCTATATATATATATTGGTGATATGAGGACTGAGGTGCATTATTTACTGAGGTTGTACAAGATGCTTAGAGAGAGAGAGAGAGAGAGAGAGAGTACAAAAAGTAGGAGTCTTAAGGGTAATTAACATGTTAACTTTTTTTAACATATTAACGAACGATCGATTGATGTACAATATGAGGAGGATCGATGAAAAGGGTCATGATTTGTCTCGTACGTCCATGGTCTTGAGGGGATGGCATGTGATCAAAGGGTAGGAGTACTGAAATAGGAAGAGAGGCATGAGAGTATATAATAATATGATTAATATGTACAAAAAAATATGATTAAGAACATCTCTAAATACATTAATTAATAGGGCCTTTAATTTAATTTTTCTAGCTAGGAGCTGCCCACCCAGCTCGATCGATCGGTTAACATATATATCCGCATAAACGTGGGGAACCGAAACAATAATGGGTCTATATCAGCAATGATTGAAAAGGTTCCCCCACCAGTTGTTGATCAGCTTCAGCTCACCCACTTGCACTGATTTATGTTTTTCTTTATTCCATAAAAGCTTATTTTCACGTTCATTGATGACAACAAAACAAAAAATCATTTTTTTCTTGACCAGCTAGGCAATATTATTGCTCCGAGCTGACAAACAAAACATTATATATGTTCCGATCCTTCCTTGCATGCTGTCAACGACTTTCCATGAATCAATCGTTTTGTTCATAAATATAATAATTACACTTTATTATATATTGCTTGCATTGTTACAATTGTTTTTTATTTTATTTAAGAATTAGGCTAATTATTATAAGTTAATGGATTCATTGTTGACAAAAAAAAGAAAAAAAAAAAGAAAAAAAAAAGAGGTTTCAAATTATATAGATAATACTACTGACGAGTTTGATTTGTTGAATCTCATACTAAGCGTGAGTTATGATAAAAGTATCCCAAAGTTAAGTTTCCCATTGATGATTCTTTGTTTTGTGGAATGATTTCCATGCAGGAACTTAAATTATAATCTTAACCAAACTATCTAGAATATAAATTAGCATAACATAGATGCAATTAATGTTGCATATTCTTATTTTTTGGGTTTATTAATATTTGGACTCCAATTAATATGGCTGTCCAATACACTTAAAACATAAAGCTATATTAGTCATTGTTATATAAAAATAAGGATTACTATAGCTACAAAGAGATTAATAAAAATAAATTCACAAACTGATATTAGTTCATGTGATATGTTGGATATATATATTTTATAATAAAAATAATTTTATAATATGACGTACCATATTAAATTAACTATATTAATTTGTAAGTTTTTTTTTATGAAAGTTGTTAAAATACTTCTCTATAAGAATAGTAATTCCAGAAATTTATAATTACGTATACTTAATGTAGTTGTTCCATTTCCATGGGAGGATGCATGGTGGGGACAAGATGACAATAGTATCACGTGTGAGACTTTTGCTTTACTTGTTACCATAGAACACAAGTCTTTGTGTGTATATATATATACTAGCTTTTGTCATACCCTAAACCAAAATATTTAAATGCCTTAGCCCTAGGCGGAGAACCGGCCCGACACAGCGGAAAAGTCACAGAGGGAGGTAGCTTAACTTGCCGGCACGCACAAGCACCAAACACAATGCTACACGTGGCATTCCAACTAGGCATCAGCTTCTCGGACAAAAAAGCAGGAGAAGAGGGGGAGGAGGAGGGGGAGGGGCCTGCGTGGGACCCTCCAAACATGGATAACGGGGTGGGGCCCACTTTCAGAACCGGCCTGCACCCAAATCGTGAGCCTAATGATCGTGGGCTAGCCCACGCCGGACCATTAGCCGCCACGTACTGAGTCCCAAACATTATTCCGTTCTGTGCCATGGGGCCCGGTCTCCACCACCAGAGGCACAGAAATACACGCACTGCTGGCTGGGCTTAGCGGCACAACCGAAGCTCATTCTCAATATATATATAAAATATTATAAAAAAGAAAAGAAAAAGAAAAAGAAAAAAGAAAAAGAAAAAAGAGAAGTATTTGGAGAGGTGTCCCAATCGTATTGTCTAAGGTCGGTTCTTTGGGGTCCAGCTCGTGAAAGCCACATATGGGAACATAATAAAATACAGTAGATTTATATATAATAATTCCTGGCCTATAGAACAGCGGACCAACCAACCAGAGACCGCGTGCTAGCTCCTGCATTGCTTAAATGCTGAGCTTCTTTTCATTATAAATAAATACTTTCTTAAATATTCTGATCAAAAACCTTAAAAAGGTATTTTTCAGATAGACTACATTAATTACTTCTTTATATATATATATATATATAGTGGGGCTGGATCATGAGCTAGCAGCTCTCCCTTCGTTTTCAGTCGACTTGAGCAACGGCATTAACACGGTTAAGGAACATTAATGAAGATATTTCTTGTATGTATGCACTAAAGCAACGCAGTCTACATTGATCTATAAGGGCTAATACCTATCATTATTGATCTGATCGTGTACAACACGCATCCTACTTTGAATAGGAAAAACCATTGGTAAAGGAAGTGGATAGAGAGAGAGAGAGAGAGAGAGAGAGAGAGGCTTGGAGAGGATGTTGAGCTCAAGGGTGACCACCAAAATATCACCCATTGATGATTACCTATCATCATCACCACAACACATTTAATACCGATTAATTTCTTTAAGATACTTTTTGGCCGTGTCAAGTCCATTTTAAGTAGCCCAACTCTTCCTCACCGTTGGATCTTCCTACATTCACCACTCTCTCTCTTCTCTCTTCGGCAACCTCAAAGAGCAGAACAATCTTTTCTGGTCTTTATCAGTTGCTGGTGGGAGTTGCTGGAGGTTGTCATCTCTCTCTCTCTCTCTGCGCTTATTATCCTACTCCCTTTCTTGAGCCATTTTAGCGCCTCTTTCTCGCTCAAAGCTTTTGCAGCAATCAAGCTCCCTCTTAAAAGATGAGGAGAGAGAAACTATGAGAGGGATGGATTGTTAGGGCATGTGTTTGTTTTTGTTTTTGTCCTTGCTTCCTATTTAACCCTACCTCTTCTCTGTGTTTCCATTCCACATGCCTTCCCTTTTCCTTTTCCTTTTCCCTCACTTTCCCTGCCTTGTCTTGGTTTCTTTTCCTTTCCTCGGGATCTGATCTCCCTATAGAAAGTACAACAGCTGGAGTTCAGTTAAATTCCCGAGGATCACTTTTGTTCTGTGCCATCTTTCTTGCTTGATATTTCCTTTGTTGATCCTCTCGTTCAGTGTTTTTTGGTCTGGTTCAGTGAGCTTGGAAAAGTTAAGGGACAGTGACGAAAGCAATAATCTTAAAGTCTTTTGGCTTTAAGCTGGTTGGTGGATACGAGGTTGGTTTCAAACGGATCGGAGGAGTTGTAGATTGGATAGGAAGTGCTGTGAAAGATTTTCAAGGTCGTGTGCTGTCTTTTGCTTCTTCTACTTTGGGTTTTATTTCATTATATTTTCTGATCTATTCGGATCCTTTATGTGAATGATTTTGAATTCATCATTTCATGTGGTAAGACATATAAAGAGAGTGAACGCTTAACGCTTTTGTTTCAAGCTCTGCAATGAACAACATAAATATTCAACCAAAAGAACATAAAATGCAATAATAATGTTAGAATTGTTAATATATCTTCTTTTCTCAACTTTTGTGGTATTCTCAGCTGGTATTTGGAATGGTTTAACCTTGATCTTGGTGTTTCAGTTTTGAGTCCATGCGCTTTCATTGATGATGCTAGTCGACACAATTAAGTTTTTTCCGAACTTAGATTTCTCAATCAACTTTCTGTTACATCTCTAGACGGAAATCGATCGAGAAAGTGATCGATTATGTATGTTCCTAGACGTAGGTCTTTCTATTTCTAGGTTTGATCAGCTGTTTTGCATTTAGATCTCACTTTCTATAATCATGAATTTCATACTCTAGAATCATGTACGTGATGGTAGTACGTACTGATCATACGAATGTGGGTTAATTCACTATATATATATATATATATATATAGCTTCAAATCGTCAGCTAGCGGCGTCGTAGATATATGAATTGCAGAATCAAGATGTTTGATTAATTTCCTGCATTTTTATTCCTTCTTAGGCCTTTCTCGATTCTATTTAGGTTGCATTTCTATTGCATCAACGAGGTATTTATGTCAAGTTGCATGTTGCATTCAACTCATCAATCAATCATGTGTTGAATGATATACGATCTACTATTATGTACGTGCCGGCCTTCTTCGGTCGTCTTCTTCTTCTATTTCTTAATTGATTCCTCCTTATATTTCGTAGGGTAACCCTAAAAGATTTTTGACTGATTAGTATCCCTAATCCTATCTGGAACTCAACACTCTTTTCTGTGTTGAATAAAACATTAAATGCATAGATATCCATGCGTACGTACGTATATTTACTATGACTAGAAAAAGAAAACTCAATTTTATATTATTTTATTAATAACTATAAGCTATTAGCTAGCTAGTCCTCACACACATCAGAAAGTAATTACTTTAAATAATTTGATTGGCTGCATGTTATGTTTTTCCAGATCAGGTAGTTTAATTAATTAATTTTCCTCTTAATTATGATTTATAACCAACATTCGAAAGAAGTTAATTGCTAGTCAGTTTATATATTGCTTAATTTTTTACAATGGAAAAAGGCTTAATTATATCATATATATATATACACAAGAAAGGGTTTTAAGACATAAATATTGATCCTACATAGAATTGTAAGAGAAACTTTCTTTTGCATGCATAACGAAAACTATAAGATCATGCCATATTATATATTACTTTGCAACTGTTATCCACAAAAAATGCTAGTACATTAATCTCTTACACCTAGGATCTATCGTATGAGTCTAATCTGGTCATGTAAAGATATGTTATGATCAAGAAAGTCGTGTATTGCATAAGTTTTATGCCACATTATTTCCTTATCTGCTAAATTAGTTCCTTGTCATTATACTACTACATGCAGCCAAATGGTTGGTGGAGATCCGGAACGTAACATCTATATCGATCCTTTATAACTTCAAATATTCTTTGTTTATTATGTCGAACATTGTATTGTAATTCACATGAACAATTAACCTCTAAGCTGGCCAGATCTATTCCATTAATCAGTTATAGATCCAAAAGGGCTGCATTAATTTTTTACCTGCAGGGCAAGATTATGCATGCACTAGTCCATGATGATCAGATGTTAATGTAGCTTCTCCTGATCTCCCTTTCAGCATATATATTATATATAATGTGACACTTACTATTGTTTCTTTTGTTTCTACTAAGGTTTCTAACTTTGGAACCGACCACATTGTTCATAATAGATCAATCTGCCATCTTTTACCTTCTTTTACATTAAAGGTTATACGGCTGATTGCATTTGGCATGAAAACTGCAGGTTTCGAGTTATAATTGGGAGAATATCATGAATACCTTTTCACATGTTCCTCCAGGCTTTAGATTCCATCCGACAGATGAAGAACTTGTTGATTATTATCTCAGAAAAAAGGTTGCTTCCAAAAGGATTGATCTAGATGTCATCAGAGATGTTGATCTTTACAAAATTGAGCCGTGGGATCTTCAAGGTACGTACTGCAATTAATCGTTTAAAACCGGAGTTTGAAATTTGAAAAAAAAAAAAAAAAAAAACAGAGAGATTGAAGATTGTTTAATTAGATTATCATATCAACCATTCATGTTGACCATTCTGGTAATTTGGACAGAATTATGCAAGATAGGAACTGAAGAGCAGAATGAATGGTATTTCTTTAGCCATAAAGATAAGAAATATCCAACTGGAACTCGCACAAATAGAGCTACAAAAGCAGGATTCTGGAAAGCTACTGGAAGAGACAAGGCTATATACGCTAGGCACAGCCTAATTGGCATGAGAAAGACTTTAGTGTTTTATAAAGGAAGAGCCCCTAACGGACAAAAGTCAGATTGGATCATGCATGAGTATCGACTAGAAACAAACGAAAATGGAACTCCTCAGGCAAGTCTTAATATTTTATCAGCTTTTCTTTCCCTTGAATTGAAAATCTTCTAATTACTTACATAAATATTCTACCAAAAATGTAAATCTGATCATCTATCATGCACGAGTTTGAGTTTTTCGATGTAGAACATACAGAAATTACCGTACTTCATGAATGGCACCGAGTCTTATTCCTAGGGCACCTTAATAAGAACATCTGAAGTCAATATATTAAATATTTTATAATGTGATTATATGTATGAAGCTTAAGCTAGGAACACGTACCTACATGCACCGACTCACACGAGTGCGTGCATATATATGAGGTTTGAAGATAATTAGGTAAGTTCTTTACCTTTACAGGCCCCGATCCCACCCCTCAAGGCCAGGAATGACTGAAAAGAATTGCGCATATAATTTTCTTTCTAAAAGATATTGATCTATATCTTTCACATACATTTCAGCATGTAAATAATATATATGGAAGTAAATTTAGAAGAATGCTATTGACCCTTTTTTTTTCTCGGCAAGAAATTAGTTAGCCCAATATCATTGAAATAATTTCCTTTGATCAGTTGCATCGTGAAAGAAAGGCCCGTGCATGCATTAAATTGTGCTTTAAACACCAATATACAAAAGCCTATGAAATAATTAGCTAGGTTGCAAGGAAATTTATTCAGGACTCAGAAATAGTTCTAAAAAAATTAATACGTACCGTACGGGGTCGTCACAGCATACGAATTTAAGATCCTAGCTTGAAGATTTATACGAATCTACATTTGTCTTGATGTTACTTCCATCGACCATATAGTTGAACAACAAGAACATGCTTGTTTTGTCTTTCTTCTAGTTTAGGTGAATATATACAGTACGGTGCTTAGGGTTTAAGATATGAATAAAACATATTTTACGATCGAATGTCCACAAGATGATCAGCTTATGAACTGCATGTGAAATAATATAAATTCCCTGATCATATTTTACTGCTTTAATAACAAAGCGGCTGTTTTTCGATCCCATGCATTTGTTTTCCAAGACAGTACGTACTAATTAACTCACTTTTTTTTTTTTTTTTCCGAACGTGAAACATTTTATAAATTGATCGATGTCGTTATATATATTTCGCTTGCTCCAGGAAGAAGGATGGGTTGTATGTAGAGTGTTCAAGAAGCGAATGACGGCAATGCAGAAAATGGGCGAGTATGACTCGCCATGTAATTGGTACGATGATCAAGTCTCATTCATGCCCGAACTTGATTCCCCGAGGCGAGTTTCTCACCCTTTTGCATCCTACAACCACCATTATCCCTGCAAGCAGGAGCTTGAGTTACAATATCATACGTCTCATCATGATGCTTTCCTCCAGCTCCCCCAACTAGAAAGCCCCAAACTTCCTGCAACCACCAGCGTTTGCTCAATAGTTCCATATGGCTTTGATATGAACACTGGAAGCGCCATGCGGTCCTCAAACCTTACGCAAGAAGAGCGCATGCAACAGTACCATCAACAAAACACGAGCTCCTCATTATTTTACTGTAATAACGTCGACCAGGCGGTGGACCAGGTGACTGATTGGCGAGTCCTCGACAAATTTGTTGCATCACAGCTCAGCCATGACCAAGATTCCTCCAAGGAAAGAAATTACTCCAACGCAGTTGTCTTCAATGTGGCAGAACATATGAATATGTTATCAAATGACTCCAAAACTACCGAGGAATATGCCTGACATATATCTGCGCGAGCCTCCTGCTGCCATGCATAATGATCTGTGGATGGATCAAGTGAAAACATGATGATGCTATACATAAGAATTAGATGATGCATGATACTAATCATAGGAAGTACGTACCATTTGAAAGGAAAGAGGTAATGATCGATCCTGCATGCAGGTTTCTCATGTGTACATAATAAAACTAAAATGGTATTGCTTTACTTAGCTATTAATGGACTTTGTTGCCCTTTGTGTTGATTTGATATTACCGGGAAACTAAGTACGTACTAGATCACCAGGCATACTATACCTAGCTAAGACAAATAAATTAGTGTTTCTAAGTCATGAAACTACGGCCGAGAGCTGTTGCAACTATCTCTCGGTGACTGTTGAATGTAATTGATCTTCCTATTATATACATATATTACAGCTTAATTTGGATTGGAAAATTTTTATTATGTACGTAAGTCTCATGTATACACTCACATGATAGATCTGCATCATCATGTACATATGTAAAGTCCTAATATGGTCTGCGTATGTTCTCTGGCCTTTATTAATATGAAGAAGCACTTGAAAGGACTTAGTTTCTGGACTTTTGAAGAACCATTGCCCCCGGCCACCCTGTCCCCCCGGGCCTCCCCGCCCTATTAAATTTAGGGTTTTCTGTCAGTTTAAGGTTAAAATAATTGGTGATTTTACAGGGTATATATATAGACTAAAGGTACTCATGTGTTCATACTTTTATAGTAACAAAAACTCAATGCAGTCACTTTGCATACTTCTTACACACTTCATTAATGTGATTGGTTGTGTTATTTTTTTTTAAATAGAAAATAACTACTTTGGCTAATAATTAACATCAATGAAATGCACAAAAGTGACTATATGTAACAAAACTCATTAAGCGGCCACCAGCTCTTTTAAGACATGAATTAGTATTTACAGATATTTAGAAATATTTTCAGTGTCCAAACGAGGGTTTAGCTCTACCTCCTCCTGGCCTCCCAGTACCTCTAGGGTTGGTAAAGTACTACTTTCAACGAATACCATTAATTTAGTTTGATCTTGAAATGTCATGGCAGATCAACCTAAACCAATGATCAGTACTCACTGAAAATTTTGAAAGCTAGCTACATGGTGTACGTAAACTCATGATGCATGTGGCTGAATTCAATTCTCCCTAGCTAAGTTGTCCTTCTGAAGGATTACTTCTAGAGATCACAAGAGTAACTAATTAAATTAATTAGCCAACGATAGAAGTTCTTTGTATTCGTTGAATTCAGGTGTGATCAAATGTGTGTAGTTCATGAAATTATATGATCTTCAAAGTCGATCCATACGTACTTCGTGTTAGAATTCCCAAATGACACATGCAAGGCATAGGCGCGCGTTGTTAATTCCATCCATTTAAAAATCACCAGCAACTAAACGGAGGGTACAGTGTGAAGCAAATTGAGAGTTTAATGGCACAATAATATTGCAATGAAATATTATAACGTTGATGAGGACATTGTTTATTAAAATTAGGGTATTAGGGGTATTTTTATTCATTCCATGTCTAAATTAATGAGTACTCTGTGATTTTTCATGATTATTTTAAAGCTAAAAACCGATCGAGGGAGCTAGTAATTTGAAACAAATAGAAAGTCTAATGGTTGAATGTAATAAAAAATACATGAGTTTAATGCATGATCAACTGCAAAAAGTAATGTGAGTGCTTCAATTAAGGTACATATCGATGAGTTTTGGAGTAAAATAATTTTATTTGAAAGTCTTTACACCACATATTAATATATACGCAACATAATTTGATTTAAAAAATAAGTTTTATAATTTGAATCTTACAAATCTAATTAAACATGTCACGTGAATGATGTGCAGTTTAAAAACTTTCTAATAGCACTGCTCGATCTTTGAAATAATATCCTAGCTGAAAACAATCATACATGTCAAATATCGTTTTTTATTAATGTACGTCTAAGGATGTAATAGGAGTGCCCTATAGGGATAGATCAGTCTGATCTGTACTAGATCTGTCCTGCCTTCTTGTAAAAAAAAAAAAGAGGAAATTATATTGATCTTCCCGTTAAAGCATTAATTTACATAAATATATGCATGCAAATGATCAAATGGATTCGTAGCGAGTGACTATTTAGAGATCACCTCCTCTTCATATCGTGCACACATTAGGATGAGAAAAGTTTGAAGGCATTTATCATATATGCACGCAAATGATCAAATGGAACAGATCTTTGGTTAACGAGTCTTAGTACTTTAGATCATATATGCCATTTCTACTGATCAAATGTTCCCTTAATACGAAGAACCATGCATGTGATCATAAAGAATGAAAATATGGCTGTGCTAGCTCTCCTTATACTACTACTGGGCTTGAATAGTATATATATGACATTCATGCATGGGTGGCTCTATATATATATATGCAATTTGCAAGACGTAGCTGGCATTCATGAGAAGTCATGGGCAACACGGCTGCACATTGGATATAGAATCTATCCAGTTAAAATGGTCACAACAATGAAGCCCCTACAGTACTACGTACTAATTGAGATGCACACAAGAAAACAACGAAGCCACACTGAACTTGTCGCTATGAACAGATTCAGCAGTGAAATTAACTATATCTGCTCATTCTGTACGTGTATATATCATTAGAAAGACATATATACATAATAAACGTATACATCTTGTGAATTACTGTTATTTTGAATTCAATCATTCTCAATACTAACAACAAAAATTTCTACCTTTAGTCCCAACATACCTTTGCAAGAGCGTTCGCTGTAAAAGTTAGCAAGAAGATCCATATCACCGAATATAGTGATTTCCCCATTGGCTTGAAGCTTGAACTAATATCAGATCAGCTGATCTCAGAGCTAATTACCAAGATAGATCTGAAAGTCCAACCATCCAGAATTTCACCTGGTGGTTGGATATATTTTCAAGCATGCAGCGTAACTGCATCAAGAAGATATACGAGGCACCCATCCTCAGCTCCCAGGTTGAGCTAAGTGCAGTTCGGGGGCGGGGGGGGAAGATACTCATGTGTGAAGTTGACCGCCTGAAATTTATATATTTCAAAACTTTATTTGGGTTTAAATACCAACAAGAGAGCGATCAAAGTTTAAGCATATTATTATGATCCATGGATGGTGGAACTAATGAACAAGAAAAGGATATATGTTTGGTCGCTTGAACTTAATTTGACCTTGGAGGCCGATCTTCTTACTTGGGTTGCAGTCAGTCTTGAAAATCCCTTTTACGCAATGAGAACTAAGTTGGGAACATAACAATAATTGGGCGTGCTTTTATGAACTCATAATGCATCCACTCTTACTTGGAGAGAGAGAGAGAGAGAGAGAGGACTTCTCATAGAAAAAGGGTAGAGGAAGTCATAAATGCTTCTTTCTCACCAAGTTTGAAATGCAATTCTACGCATGCTTTCTTCTTGCGCCACTTGCGATTGAAGGAATCTAAAAAACGGCTTCGATTATTTGCCAGAAGCAAGGGATCAGGATAGACAGGTGGATTCACACTGTCCCAGCAAAGACCAGAACAAGCAGACCATGCGTATTGATGCGGTAGGGGGGTGAATAATTAGGTTATATATATTAATAGTATCGTTTGCTGACCAAGTAAGCAATATTGATAAACTTCCCATAAAATAAAAGATAATCATTAATGACCATGCATGTGATGAGGCAGCATCATTCATGTGCTTCCTAATAAGCTCCGCATCTATATCCCCGTCTCGTTTTCTAATCTGAAATCAATTAATTCTAATTGGGACATCTGAGTGCATGCTGTGATTGCAAAATCTTCATGATAGAATATAAAATTTCAAGTCAATTCTTTGCATATATATAACCTTTTTATCTTCTTTCTGTTCACTACATGATTCCGTTTGCCGACGAGTCAAAACACACTCACCAACAATAACAAAAAAATGAAAGCAAGCAACGATTAAAATCACACGACACACAATTTACGAGCTCGGCAACTTACCTACATATACAGAACTGTAGATATCTTATTAATCTAGAAGAGATTACAATCACTCAATTTCAACTCATTATCTCTAAAACTTTTACTCTCTCACGCAATATGAACTTACATTTGACTCTTGTTCATTCTGAAATTGCTAAAAAATTATACACAATAAGTTAAATATTATAAATTTATAGAAACGGTGCTAGAAATTTTAATCTGGCAGAAATATGTCATTTGTTCAAGCGGCGTGTCGAGTGAGCCTCGAGTGAACAACCAATGATCATGGGCTCGAGCGGGATGTCGAACGTGGCCTGAGCGAACACTAAGGTTTATGTCTCGCTCGAGTTTCGCGCGCTCTAGTCCACTGTCACGCAAGACTCGAGCGAACTCACGGGTTGAGCTTCGCTTGAGTGAACTTACAGGTTGAGCTCCGCGCTCGAGCGCTACGTCGAGTAGGGCTGTACGCGAACCGACCGGCCGCGTCAGGAACCGGCAGGAACCGGTGGAGAACCGGTCAGCGTGCGGTGGAAATTTGAAGAAACCGAAGTTCATCGGTTCAGTCCCGGTTTGATGTTGGACCGGACTGCTGAACCGACCGATATAATAAAACCTTTTTTTTTTTAATATACCCTTATCGAAACGACACCGTTCCACTTAAACTTCAGTGGAACGGCGTCGGTTTTGCCCAAAAACCGCGCCGACGATGTCGGTTTTCAGCCCTAACGTCGAGTGACAGTCAATCGAGCTCTCTATTTCTCGATTTCCTACTCACTGGCGTTTCTATAGACTAAAAGTAGTACTTCCTCGTCTGACCACCAGCTGTAATATTATATCAACGTACACAATTTATTTGTCTGATCAGCTAGAACACCGTCCAAGCTAGCGAAGGGAAAACTAGCTAGTGATATTTGCGTTCTATTGCTTATAAAGGTGAGTTACATTATATAACTAGATCAAAACCAAATGCAACGCCTTCGTACGTGGTCCATGCATTAATACGACAATTCACACGTCTTTTAACATCAGTTTTACATCCATCTGCACTGCTAGCTGCAAATGGCGCGCGCGCTTATATAATTAGGTTCCGGCCTCTATGTCGAGAGTGTTTTAGCAGGCAGGGCTTGACAGGGTACTGACAAGGAGGATAAGGGAGGAAAGAGAGTTGACGGGCAAAGAGGGTACATTCCCTGATGGGAAACAGTACTGGAGGTAACCATAAAAGGAGACAACGGATTCTTTGCTTGTTGATTGATGTCTCAATACCTTTGTTGTTAATTGAGTGCTTGTGCTTGTTGGTCCACTTTCAATAAAGGAGAAAAGTAAAGGCTAAGCAACTTATGATTGATCATTTCTTCAATGTCCGGTTTCAATTAAACTTATCTTGGGAGTACTGGAGATAGGGTCCACAATTTGTTTGTGCACTTTAATTCATGAGAGTACTCGACTTGCAAGGGCTGCATGCTGCTCTTTTACCACCCTCTCTTAATTTGTACTTCCGACTTCTTTTCAGTTAGTTGACCTGAAGCAATTATGTGATCGATGTCCTTTAATTTGTTGCTCCGAAGTTACTGTATAGTAGCGTTGATATTTAAGTTCTAGCATCAATATTTCCGGTTAATAAAATTGTAAATTATCTTAAAATCATATATATATATATAGTAAAAATGATTCCACCAAAATCATTTATCACAGTGCATATATAATTTCTTTCATTACTGAAAAACAATGGAGTAGTAACCCATTTTCCTCCAAAAGATTGACAGACACTGATATCCTATTTAACTATCATGATTATGTCAAAACTTGGTCAAGATTCATGCTACACCAAGTTCCTGATATGAGCCATTCCTTATTTTTTAATTTTGATAAAAAATTCAACGGAGTTTATCCACTCTGATTCACTCATTGGTGGGACCAATTTGGGTTAATTCCCCATAATTTTTCTGAAGAACTTGTCTCTGCATATAAGTTCTTCACTACTATTGCTACTATTAGACTAGATCGTCATCAACAAAAATTTCTCTATGATCTCCATTTTTTCCTCGGGTATAAACTCCCCTGGATCTTAAAATGGATCTATGAAAGGAATGGTGATATCCTGGTGCGACACTGCTTCACAAAATGGTGGGATAAGTTCAAACTTTCCACAAATATTTTCAAAAATGTACTAAAGGATTTTTCTCAACTTGCCCCTGATCTCCAAGACAGGATTCACTACAACAAATGTGGGTTTTTCCCACGAGTTCTTTTTCCAAGGTAAACAATAGTGGCAAATAGTAGGCTTATGACATGAAAATTGCTGGTGGAAAAAAAACTAACCTTTTGCCACCAGATGACCTTCGTAAGTAAAACTTTGTGAGAAAAAGATTTTTT